>JAGDQP010018833.1:0-35876 GCA_022664845.1 Lepisma saccharinum
AAAGCGCTTGGTCATCGTACCTGACAACTAGCGACCACCAAATATCAAAGACAATAACATTCCGTACAATGACATAATTGAACTATTTATTGTGTGTCCCCGGGCAGCATTGCCCCATATATAAAGATATTTATAAATTACTTTGTACTTGTAGTAAATATGCGCTAGTACTATATGTGTGCCAATCCGAAACTCAAATCTGTATTCGAAGATCCGAAATTCGGATCCGAATAACCAGTTCTTCGCGGCACCCGATATCCTATATCAGGATCTGTTTGACCACCCCTTATTTTAACCCTCACTTCCCCAACATGATTGGAAAGAAGATTCAAAGATGTAAGCGAGCGGAAAAAGAATTCGTTTTAGGTTGAATGAAGTTATTAAAGATATTGAAATACAAAAGAAACTAAATTGTGGAAAATTTTCAATTTATTTGAAAAGATTCTTCTTTTTATGAACGTAATATTCTAGTACGTTATACCTCCTCTCCTACCGCAGTCGCTGAATTCTAATAGAAACAAAGATTGCTTCGCGATGCGTGAAGGCTTCTGCTTGTGCGAACGGCATCGAACAGTGATTCCATTTTTTCTCCTCTTTGTAATACAGACAGAAAGAACAACAAAAAGCGACTTTTGCAGTCAGTGGAACCGTAGCGTTCATTTCCCGCCTCATTATATATTTTACTGATTCATCTCTTTCTCTGCATGGCTTAATAATCAATTCACTGAAGAATTTTGATCATTACTGCATTTTTCCTGCTTATATCACGGCCTGCCTATTAGGTAAACAGAAAACTGTTAAAAAGCTCCGTTTCCACACAGATAAGCTCAAGGAAATATATTTATCCGTTTAGGCTAATATTGTGTATCGTGCTACTTCCGTAATCTTTTAATACGAGAGTCATTCAAAAACTTCGTGTCCCGACCCTCTTGCCGTTGATTATTTACTGTATATTTAGGCTAATATTTTGTAAGTAGTATGGCCAAAGATCATTTCTCTAAGTCTTCTGTTTCTTTTTATAGGGTAATTTACAAGGCAAGGTGTCATCGAAATAAAAAAAAAGTTATTTGTGTGTGTGTGTGTGTGTGTGTGTGTGTTGGTGACGATGGATTCTTCCACATCATAGTATGTTCTTTGGTCTCAGGTTCATAATGCTGTAACCACGTGTCATTCTCAGTAACAGTTCTGGACCAAATGCTTTCAGGATCCTCTTGAAGAAGAGCCAAATTGACACTTGCAACCCTTGCTCGTCTTTCTTTCTCTCTCTCTCTCTCTCTCTCTCTCTCTCTCTCTCTCTCTCTCTCTCTTTTTGTGCCCAACATTCTCGGCACCAAACGGCAACTTACTTTACTCAGTTAAAATCGAATGAATGCTGCCATTGTCTCTGCTAGTGCTGTAATGGTGTAACGCCGATCTCCCACAATCGGTTGTTTCACACACTGGATGTTTTCCTCAGTGATGAATGTTAATGGGTGTCCAGAGTGTTCTGCGTCATCATACGACTGTCATCCACAGGAGAATTCACAATGTCACTTCGTAATGGTGGTATGCAGGAGCAAAATAATCTAATGTCCTCGTTAATCTGCTGCAGCATAATCTTTTCAACTGGAGATACTTTGTCATTGCCCGTAGCTCACTTTTCTCCATTTCGTTGAGTGATGGTATCTTGCCTTATAAATGACGCTATAGAAAAAGAAACAGAAGTGTTAGAGAACTGATCTTTGACTACACTATTTCTATTTACAAAACATTAGCCTAAATACTACAAAATTCAAGTTGGGAATCAATGGCAAGAGGGTCGGGCCACGAGCTTTCTGAGTGCTCCTCGTATAGCAGTAATAATAATAATAATTATTATTTATTAATATACATTACATTTCTATACTTCATATTGCTTAGTGTCTGTTGTCTTAAAATGCCATTATTCAACATTTTCAACGATTTGCATAGTTTTTACATCATTTTTTCTTATTAGAAAATTAAATGGCAAATATGTTGCATTAATTTTCAATA
The DNA here is from genome assembly GCA_022664845.1 of Lepisma saccharinum. Taxonomy (NCBI): domain Eukaryota; kingdom Metazoa; phylum Arthropoda; class Insecta; order Zygentoma; family Lepismatidae; genus Lepisma; species Lepisma saccharinum. The sequence goes on from JAGDQP010018833.1 coordinate 2,014, forward strand.
TTTGTTACGGTAACTGCCGACTTTTATGAACTTCATTACAAAATGACATAATTGTCTGTTGAAACATCAGTAAACGACTGCAAAGATCGTGCTTTGCGATTTCGAAAGTCTTTCCCGTACCAGTTGGTTTAAATGCTGACAGTTCATATGTACAAGGTGCATTCTAAAAATCCTTACCATTTTACTTATATTAATAATAATAATAAAAAAAAAATGAGTAGGTAAATATCCTTAAGTGTGAATTGACTTTAAACTAGTCCATCGTTTCAACTCAGTGTCAGAAACAGCTTTTCTTTACAGACAAATCTAGAAAAAAAGGTTAGAATCTTGAAATTTTGCACCGTTAAAGTCTAAAGTTCATTCTCACACAATAAAATTATCTACTCCCTGAACTTTTGAATAAGATCAAAACGATACAGACTTTTGGTATCCATGTCGTATTTCTCACTATAACCATTTAGGCCAAATAGTGACATTCAATGGAACAGTTCAGCCAGTGGCTAAACTGCTTTCACGTACACAACTAAATAAATGACCATTTGGGGATTAAGCTCTGACTAAACAGTTTCATCACATGTTTGCATCTGGCCTTGACCTCCGGTATGTTTGTTGTGCGTAAAAATTCTTATCGCCTTGAACGATTCAAATGGTGGGTCAACTTTTTGTGTCTGACGTATATAAATTTGTTGCAGAAGTATCAGTATCTGGAGTTATTTAGGAAAGTTGTTATTATTTTTGGTGAAAACTGATATAACTTGTTTGCATTTGAAATAGAGATCGCCTTTTCTTATTTTTACAAGTTTTTCTTCAGATGGGCTTGAGGTCAAAGTCATAGATGTTACAGTTCCATGTTAGTATGTGTCTTATAAGATGAATGTGGTCCATTCAGTTTTGCCACTCCAAAAGGCTAAAATCGCAATTGAAATTTTACTCGCTAGGATAGTGACAAACAAACAAGTTGTAGGTTTTGAAATGACGACTCACGCGGAGTTTTTCACCTCTTGAAGTCCGTGGTAGGTTAGTAACTTTTAACTTAGTCATGTCTCTGGTCACATGTTTGACTAGGCAGAGAAAAAACAAAATGATTATGTACAGCCTATTCCAAAGGTTGACCACTGTTTTGAGCTGAAAATTCTCTAAGTTCAACTTCGGGTATCTTCGGAAACAGTAAACCAAAGATGCCAGGTTCGAGCCCTGGAAGGAAGGATGACCCTTCGCAATTGGGGAAAAATGTGCAGATGTTTTTTCCTTCTTTTTAGTGCAATAAGACATGTTAAAATGGTATTAAGTGTAGAAAAAAGTAACATTCATTAAATACGTAATGATACAGTATTTCGAAACCTTCCATACATCTAAACACGCGATCGTTTTGTCACCTACGTTTCCATACGTGAAAGCACATTTGCAATGAAAGTGAAGACAGCAAATTTAGTTCACACATTCATACAAGTAGTACAAGAGAAAGGAGTCAAAAACAGCAACATTTGCAGCGTATATGAATATCATTGTATTGAACACCGAAAGTCAGTCATGTTTCTTCAGGAGTTCTATCAGAAAGAAGTAGATAGATGTGTTCATATTAGCTCGGTCGTAGAGCACGTCGCTTCTAATCGTGAGGTCGTGGGTTCGAATCCCGTTCTGGAAACTTTATTTTTATGTAATGATATATTCCTCAAAGCATGAATAATTAGATAAAATAATAATAAACAGTTTTATATGTATCCATACAAGCATTTCAGGACATAAGTAATTATTATGTTTAAAATATAACATCAGAGAAGTGGTGGGTGTTGACAGAACGTCGGTATATTATATGTGAACGTTAAAAACAAATTAAGTAAATGTTGTTATATCCAAAGTCGGATCAAGATGCCTTACAGCAAATTCGCTATGCCCAAAGTTCATACAACTTCAATATCCCCAAAGCACATGATCCCACGAACGATGAGTCACTTTAAGAGACTAAACTGTACTTCAGTAAAGAAATACTCCGAAATGCTTTTTTCATATGTAAGTGTGAGGCTTTGATCTCTCTCTCTGGCTTGGTTGCAAATTCTATACTTTGTCATCTGATGAAGAAAAGTTACTATTGTCTAATTAACTAGAAGGAAAAAATGCTTAACTTGACCAGGGCTCGAACCCATGTCCGTGGATTGGTTTAGAAAGCAACGGTTTTAACCATGAACTACTTTTACAACTAGAAAAAATTGCCGAGATTTGTCTTATTAAACACCAGCAGATTGAGTCAGGCTAAGTAGACCATTTTATACATTAGTGATTTTTGATAAGGAAGATTCGATTGGTTTAGGTTAGTGATAGTAAAATTGGTTCATTCCTGGATATTTGTAGAAAATAGTTACGTCACCATTTAAAAAAAAAATAGTTTTCGTATGTGAGTTCCTATATACCTGGAGTAATCAGAACGACTTTTAAAGAAATGTTATGCAAATTTTTCTCGATACCAAATTTCAGACCTTTTCATGAGGACCCACCTGAGACATTTAAGCCCGAAATCCGGCATGTTTCGCAAAGGGCCATGTTTGAACACCCGTACGAGAGGAGGAGTGTGATTTAGGGCCATGATTTTTTTTGCATGCATACACTCGGTCGGTAAGTCTAAATATTACAAAATTTTGCAGAATTTTATTCAATCTCTTCACTCAAAAATTTGTTAAAATTAAATTTTATACAATTTGTTACTTATTTTTCAGCCTAACTACTGGATTAAAGAAATTAATTTTCAGAAAAGGCGATTCCATATCTTTGAAGTATACTTCAGGAGCTACACAACGGTTTTTGATTAAGCTTTGTAGCTTGTCTAGTTTTTGAGAGATTCAAGTTTCCGTACATGTTTACAAGAGTAAAAAACTCCACCCACCATTTCTGAAAGGGCCTAGCAGGGTAAGATGGTGAAAAGTGCCTTAGAAGGAATCATGATAAATAAAAAAAAAAAAAATACTACCATATTCACCATAGGCTCTCCACCAAATGTCAGCTCAAGATAAGATAAAATTGAATTGTATGGGCGGTAACAAAATGTCAGCTCAAAAGATGCTAACCTAACCTCAAAATAAATTAAAGTAGATTTTGTTTGTTAGTTTAGCGATATCTCAGTCGAATTTCCACCTACGATGATATATATATAAGATTTTTTTCAAGCTCTACAAGGTAGAGCATATTTGTTGGCGCAAAATTATAATTTTGAGAGGGGTTAGAAAATTTGAACATCTAATTTACAAAGAACGAAGATAACAGTTAGCTCGAGAAAAATATGGTTCTATATCCTCGAATTGTTCGGATGTTCTGAAGTGGTAGAACATAAGCGGAAAAATAAGAAAACAGCATTGTTGTCGGTTTTAAGGCGTTCTACATTCGTTTCATTAGCTCAGAATGGTTCGTGGTGTCCTCAAAACTTGCGGCGTTAACTAATTTCCAAACGCCATACAATGATGAAATTTCGCACAGCGACGTAAGTCGGGTGACAATACAACATTGCATTCTTACAACATACATATAACATATTTCTATGTATGTATATATTTTAAAAACATATGTTAATATTTTGTTATTACAGACTTCTTTATCCTAAAATAAATAGTAGGCTGCACCGGTCTAGGTTTGGCTGGTTGCAGAACACTTTATGATTTGAGCGACACAATATTAGCTTGAGAAAAAGTATGAACATCGCAATAACCCGAAGAAAATTAATAAAAAGGACTTTCTCAACGGTGTAAATTAACCAGGACAACGCCATCAGCTGAGCACAGAGATTGGAAATAAGACAAGTGACTAGGCTTCTTATGTAACACGTGCACTGTAAATACAGGTTCGAAAGAACCGTTTGCTAGGTCGCCTTCGTGGATAACTGGTCTAGACGTGGGCTTCTTGAGTGAAAGGTCTTGGGTTCAAATCTCGCCCGGGACAACACTTGTTCTCCCTTTTTCTTTAAACATATATTTTTGTATGTTCATATGTATTATTTAATAATTGCTATGATGTGTATATATAACTGATTGCTTCTGAAAGCTAGGATGTATTTGGATGCACACACAGCGAGGTGTGCAAGGGAGGCACGGTGCGTCCGAAGGGAGCTGGGCGGCGGAGCCGCTGGGGGACGCAGTCCAGGTTAGCGGTGGGCATACGCACAAGTGTTGTTAACATTACATTCCACCCGTTAATTTTCTATTTGGTGCACAAAAAGTTCATTTTATCTTTATCTTATCCCAGTCTCTGTACTGTTTGTTTGCACGGTCGAGACAGTCGTAATAAAGAACTTTTTAAAGACATACCTTTTCTTAAGCATTTCGTACTAAAGTATAAAGAAAAAATGTTCATGCATGATTAAAAAGAAACTGATGGAGCGCGCAAATTGAAGAATTTATCAAGTGATTCTCTATGAGAGCGCGCCATATGATTTTCTTTTTAATCAGTCGTTCCAATATGAGGTTTTGTGACATATTTTGTATAAGAACCAGCGGTTGTCGAGTATATAGCATTAGGAAATCAATTCCAGAATGTCGAGATTTCGGAATTGTAGAAAGTGAAAATACCATAATCAAAAATATGAAACATAACATAAAAACTTTACATGGTTGTAGGAAAGAAACCGTATAAGTCCGCACTTTCACTAATTGAGTACAGGAAGTAAATTCGAACAGTTTCATTGTCATTTTCTTTTTAAGTGTGTTTAAAAATTTGCTACATCGGGACTCCGGGGTTTCGGAATATTCCAAGTTTAATATAACATTTTCAACTGATATGAGTAGCATTGTCATCGAACACCGGAAATTTAAGTCACGTTTCTTCAGAAAGGGTTTGTAGGTGTGTTCATGTTAGCTCAGTGGTAGAGCGCAGGAATCCTACTCATCAGGTCTTGAGTTCGAACTCAAGAGAGACCTTTTCTTTTTCTTTATTAGTAGAATTCCACAAAAATATGGTGAAAGGAGTGGTTGCTACGAGAAACATTTTCAGAAAAAGTTTAGGTACCCCAAGAAAAGGGCTGTTTTGGGAGTTGGTGTGGGGACTAACATTGTGTCCAAGACCCTTCTGCATTTATTACACGTTCCATTCTTCTGGCCATGGAATCTATTAAATGGCTGACAAATCTATCTCCTTCCCCTACCTTCAGCCAAGCCTCGGAAACAAGGTCCCACAGGTCATCCTAAGTTCTTGGTGGATCTGCTTCAGGCCAACTGTCTCTTAGAGTACGCTTCACCTCTGCCCACATATTTTCCATGGGATTGAGGTCTGCTCCACAAGGCGGCCAGTCAATTAAATCAATCTCAAGCTTCCTTTGCCACCATTCCTGAAACACATTGGAGATGGTCTTGCTGAAACTGAATAACACAATGAGGCTGAAGTACTCCTACTGATGGCACCATGATGTTACTCATTATGTGTAAGTACTGAGCACTGTCCAGGTGTCCTTCAATTCTGTGTAGCTGTCCTGCACAGCGATTGGAAATCCAACCCCAACATGAAATAGATACACGACCATTGGGATTGCAAGCAGCCACATATCCAGGGTCATACCGGCAGCCCCTCGGACGACACACAAAACGGCGCACCTCATTTGATATTTTGAATATGGATTCATCTGAGAAAGCTAAGTTTTCCCAGTTGCGATCCACATACGCATGTGCAAATGCGAGACGGTAAATGTTGTGTTCGTCTGACAGTTTTTCCTTCACGGCAACAACACGGTCACGTAATCGAATCTGACAAAGCCTTCGGAGCACTGTCTACGTACTACCTGGAAAGTGGGAAGCTTCTCTTAGCTGTTTAGACGTCCTTAGTGAGTCTAACCGGGCTTCGTTTACTAATCTGGTATCTTCCGCCTCGGTAGACACATGAGGATGACCAGGAGAACGTAAATTGCCAGTCTGACCTGTAGTACGATATTGCCAAATCCATCGTCTGGCTGTAGAGACCAGGATACCCATTCGTGTCCCAGCTGCAGTTGCAGTATAGCCACAAGGTACTTACAGCTGAACGTCTGTCCTAGAGGTAGAAGTCGAGAGGCGTGGGATCCGGAGAGCGTGGTGGCCACTCCATCGGTCCCCGACGCCGGATACACCTCCCAGAGACTGCTTATCCAGGTATTCCTGCACGCCACTTCCTTAATGGGCAGTGGCTCTATCCTGCTGAAGAACAGTGGGTATGAACCGTCCTGAATCAGAAGTTTCCTAGGAGTGTATCGGGCCTCGGGGACCGGTGGAGTGGTCACCACGCTCTCCGGATCTCTCACCGCTCGACTTCTACCTATGGGCCATCCATGGTGTACTCCATCAAGATCCGGAATTTATAGCATCTTGTGGAGCAGATTGAGGATGCGTGTGCTGCCGTGCGTCCAGAGATATTGCTGGCTGTGCATGAGGAGTGGAAGAGGCGTGTGGCAGAGACCATTGTTGCACAGGGTGGTCATTTCGAGCATGTGTTGTAAGGGTATACAGAGGTAGAAAACAGGCCATAATTAGTCAACGGTTAGTGACAGACCAAACGGACAACGCCATTGAATTCGTGAGGAAAACCGGATAATAAAACATGTGTCACATGTCTACTTTGCTATTTAAAAAAATAAAGTGATATTCAATATGGCGGCTTTCAAAATGGAGGTCGTGTTGGTCACATGTTTTTACGCCTACCCCACTTCAAGCATCATTTGTGGCCAATGTGAGCCTCTAGCCCAACAGCCTTTTCTATGACAAAACTGTCACGGTGGCCCTTAATTATATTGATAAAAATAAACTTTTGAATTCTTTACTCTCACTACCTAAAATGGTTCCATATCAGACCAAAGTAAACGATGAGAAAAATTAGTTCAATTGAATAATTTTAAATGTTGCATCAAGCGGTCTAAAGTATTGAATGCATTTACAGTACTATACAATATGGGACAAAGGTCTGTAATAGAACCTTGTAAAATGGAAACGGCTAGAGGGAATGAGATCATACCTTGGATAGGGTTAATCGAGGTAGAGCCGCTCCTGATTCTGTGTAGCACAGTCATGGCGGTCATCTTGAAAACCGCCATCTTGGATTGAGACCCAAATTTTAAATAGAAATGGAATCGGGTGACATGTTGTTTGGGGTAGCTTTTCACCACAAACACACATCTTACATTATTTCCAACTTATCTCTAATCATGTATTGGTTATTACCTTTAAAAAATGAATGCTTAGATGTAATAAAACTTAATGCACTGATATTTTATACCTCTTTACGGACGGCGGATTTTAAAGAGTATTGAAAAAAATTTTTCTATTTGAAGGACTTCTCTGAATTAAACTAGCAGAGAGAGATGAATATTTGTTTCGCTATACACTATAAATAAGAATATGTAAATATGGTTGATCTCAGTCAATAGTTTGAACCCTTAAATATGTTCGACTTCATAAGAAAACACCACACATACAACGTCTCTTCTCAAAACACACACGCACAATGTATTTAAATACCAGCGCAGAAAAATGAGATGATAACGTTAGTTCTGTACAATATACCGGCTTCATTGTTATCGCTTACCAATGTTTCCTTAATTCATTTGTAAACGTTTGACTAACGATATTTGCTGCGGGACGATTGAAAGATATTTTGTTTGAAAGTGTTTGGCTGTCGGAATGGTCGGATTTTTCGTTGCGGAGTGTATTCCATGTGAATATAAATAAATTTATCTACAACAGGTCCAGACGTTTCGATCTTCTAGAGGTTTCAAGAAGCGTGGTCTAAAATTGATCCTGGAAAATTCGAAGCTGAGTATGAGGATACTTATGTAAGATCTGCTGTTCATGATATCCGTGACCGGGTCACATGAATTCATGAATTTCCTAAAAATACAACACGATAGAGACGAGTACAAGGAGCAACTGGAGCTAACAGTAATATTTCTTGGAGGAATACCACCTATTGAGATTGTCTTAAGGTGCCCAGGAGCATTTTACCACGCACGGTGGATGTCCAAGGCTATATATTGCCTTAAGACATTTATGTTTAGAAATCAGTTTAATCTTGAAGCTGTGGAAGAGAACGCTCTAAGAGATGTGTGCATGTTCATTGCCAGGGCTTACGTGGAAACATGGTTTAGAGCTTCTAGTGCTGTTGAAGCACCATTTAATGATTTATTATTATTTAAAAAGTTAGTTTAATATTCAGATTCTGATATTTCAACATCAGCTCTTACAAAATTTTGTGAACATCTCTGGTATCTCCCCTGGAGCAGTAGCTTCGGCGTTTCTCAATTCAGGTATTTTTAAAGATGTAAAGCTTAAAATGATTCAAGCGATAAGATCATATGTGGAACCATAAGAGTCTAAGACTTAAAAAAAAAAAAATGCTGTTAGCTTAATGGATGTTAGGAACATAGTATCTCAAGATGTAAGTCAATTTGTAACCTGAAACATTGTAATTTTTTTCTCAAAATTTAGTGTTGCCACTAACTTCTCGCTGACAGACCGTGACGAATGGGAAAACAGAAATGATTATCAGAAAGAACTCCAAATATCATCAAAATTGTTTGTAACAAATGATGTTACTGAACGAGGAATCAGTTTAATTCAAGAATACAATGTCATTTTAAAGGAAGATGAAAATCAAAGTTTTTGTTACAGGTTATTAGCGACTATCACAGAACCAGATAGCAAGATTACCGGCTAACACCAGATAGCAAGAAAGGAACATTATTGGACAAATAAATTGTATTGTAAACTCTCATTTTGCTTGCATTGTAAATTTGGTTACCATTTTCACTGTAATTTACAATTCATGTAATTATATGATTCAATAAGATTTAATACAAATACTTTTTGTGTCATAATTGGTATTCCTAGGTACAAGTACCATGTGGTTTTGTTCTACTATTATCAATCTGATATTTTCTTTTAATTTTATACCCAGAACATTCTAGCTCGCTCTCTACCTTTTGTTTACAAGTTTTTAAACACTTGTGCAAATTGTTAAAAGAAAGTTATGAAGGTAATAACAATTACTTGATTAGAGATAAGTTGGAAATAGCGTAATGTGTGTGCTTGTGGTGAAAAGCTACCCCAAAACTACATGTCATACGACCCCATTTCTATTTAAAATTTTGGGTCTCAATCCAAGATGGCCGCCATGATTATGCTGCACAGAATCAGCTGCGGTCCTACCTCGATTACCCCTATCCAAGATATGATCTCATTCCCTCTAGCCGTTCCCAACTTACAAGGGTTTATTACATACCTTTTCCTCACATTGTAAACTGTAAATGCATTCAATACCTTAGGCCGCTTGATGCACAATTTAATATTATTCAATTGCGCTAATTTTTCTTGGGATCACTTTGGTCTGATATGAAACCATTTTACGGGGTAAGGCTGAAACACCTCGGAAGTCGATATATATACATATATATCCCAAAAGGCTTCTTCCACTATCTGGGAGGAGACGCCTAATGTCCAATCCATACGTTCACGTCGTGGGGCCTGTTAGTACCCAAGCAACTGCTTGGCGAACGAACATGGATGGGCTGCTCACCAACGCGCATTAGCTGACAGTGTGGTGAGTCAAATGTTAGCACCCCTTCTTTCTTTATACATAATGGTACAAGTAAGGAAACAACCTCGGATGGCCTCATTGCCCGGAGGACGGAATACAGGTGGCAACGGCAGCGGTCAGTCCTGCAGGAAGTCAGAGGGTCAAAATGCCCGGGTTTGGACTGTAGACTGCCAGGACACCGACACGGCAACTCGAACGGACCTATACGTGGTAACTCTCAACTATCAGTCACTTGCAGGAGAGGACAAATTAGAAGAATTGAAGAATGAACTCAAGAGGATTAAGTGGGACATCATAGGACTATCAGAAGTGTGGAGGAAGAATGAAGGACAGTTGGAACTACAGTCGGGGCACACGTTCTACTTTAAAGGAACAGAAACTGGAAAAGCGACAGGCGTTGGCTTTATAATTAGTAAAGACCTGAAGTCACGGATCACAGAAATATAAGGAATATCAGATAGAATCGCACGGATAGTAATAAAGATAAACAAGAGATACAGTATGGGAATTATACAAGTGTATGCTCCAACAACGTCACATTCGGAGGAGGAAATCGAAGACCTATACGAGGAGATACAGAAGATTTTGGATAGTAGCAAATCGCATTACAAAAATTGTAATGGGAGACTTCAAAGCGAAAGGAAGAGCCAAGCAGAGCAGTGACACGAAAGTGGGAAACTTTGGATTTAGCAAAAGGAACAAGAGAGGAGATAAGTTACTGGAATTCTCAGAAGCCAACAGATTCTTCATTTCCAATACATTTTTCAAGAAACCGCCCCAGAGGAAGTGGACATGGAAAGGCCCAAATGGGACAAAGAACGAAATAGACTACGTTCAATCGAATAACAGGGCAATTCTGCAAGACGTGTCTGTTCATTCCTCGAGTGATCATAGGATGGTGAGATGTAAGCTGAAACTAAATACTAGACTTGAGAGAAAGAAGCTTATCAGAGGAAAACCGCCAGTTTTAGATCTGGAAAATCTAGGGAAAAACAGATAGACATTTGAGATAGAACTGAGCAACAGATTTAGCGCCTTGGAAGAGTTAGAGGATGAAGAAGACATCAATAGTAGAAATAAAATACTGTCCGAGATAATAAGAGAGACAGCCAAGGAAATAGCAAGCACCAGAAAGAAAGGAGAGAGCAAAATCTCAGAAGAAACTAAACTCTTGATGAAGAAAAGAAGGGAAATAAAAGAAGAGGAAAATTACATAAAAATAATTGAATACATAGAGCTAAATAAAACCGTAAGGAAGAAATAAGAGAGGATGTACGAAGATATAACGAAGATCTTGTTAGAAATACAAACGAGGAGAACAAGAGCCTGAAGAAAACCAAACAGCAGCTCATGATAGGGAAAAAGCAAATAATTGCAGTTGAGAGATAAGACTGGACCGTAACACGAAATAAGGAAGAAATGCTGTTATAAGTTTGTTGTACAAGAAAGGGGACAAAGAACGCTTGAAAAACTACAGACCAATTAGTTTACTGTCAGTTCTATACAAAATGTTCACCAAAGTTATTTTGAATCGTATTGAACGGGACTTGGATTTTAACCAGGGACGGGAACAAGCCGGATTTGGTCGTGGATTTAGCACAATGGACCACATACAAACATTGAATGAAGTTATGGAAAGGACTAATGAATATGAACTTCCACTATGTTTGGGATTCATAGATTTTGAAAAAGCTTTCGATTCGGTCTCCATGTCAGCAGTACTTAAATGACTTGAACATCAATGTATTGAAAATGCGTACATCAAGCTATTGCGAGACATTTATTCGACTGCCACATCTGTCATTAGACTACATCAAGAAAGTTAAAAGTTGGAAAGGGGGTAAGGCAAGGAGATTCAATTTCTCAAAAACTGTTTTGTGCGGTCCTGGAGAGAGTGTTACAAAATTTAAACTGGGATGAAGTTGGAATTAAAATTAATGGCGAATATCTTCATCACCTACGATTCGCTGATGATATAGTCCTGTTTGCTTCAAGTACAGAAGAGCTACAAACCAGAATGGAAGAACTGAATAATGAGAGTTCGAAAATAGGTCTTAAAATGAATTTAAGTAAAACAAAGGTCATATACAATCAACATGCTGCAAAAAGGGAAATAAAGATGAACGGGGAGACAATAGGCATAGTTGATAGGTATGTTTACCTAGGCCAGCTCAAAACATCGAATGCCAAGTTGACTGATGAAATAAATAGAAGATGTAAAATGGGGTGGAGTTCATTTGGATTTTCAAAAGCAAACTACCTGTATATCTGAAGCGTAAAGTTTATAATCAATGTGTCTTACCTGTGATGATGTACGGCTGTGAAACTTGGACATTGAATGAGCAAGCGACTCAAAGATTGAGAGTCACACAACGAGCAATGGAGAGATGCATGCTAGGAATAACCAGGAGGGACAAGAAGACAAATTAATGGATTCGGCCACAAACAAAATCAGAGGATGTAATCAAGACTGCGAAGAAGCTGAAGTGGAAATGGGCCGGTCACATAGCTAGACGAACAGATGGAAGATGGACGACAAATGTACTACATTGGATTCCTAGAGAAAAGAAACGACCTAGACGACGTCCAAATGTAAGATGGGTAGATGAAATCAAGCGTTTTTCAGGAGCTACATGGATGAGGATAGCTTCAGACCGAGATATGTGGAAAGAAAAGGGGGTAGGCTTTCATCCAGCAGTGGATACAAAACGGCTGAATATGATAATGATATATAATTAGCAGCCATATTCAACCCACTACTGGATGACCTAACTCCCGGAGGGTGGTGTTGGTCTACGGCTCCCACACTAACCAAACGTATTGGGAGAGGAGAGCCGAAGCTTTCAACTGTGGTCGCCACTGTCTTTATTCACAGCAGCTTTCGCTTTGGAAATAATCCTTGGTCGAGCTGTGAATCGAATCCAGGACCCCACGGTCAACATTCAGCGACGGTAATCACTAGACCAGCGGGGCGATCATATATATATATATATATATATATATATATATATATATATCCCATCTTCCCGCGAAAATCAGCTGTGTTGCAGGGAAATCTTAGCACACTGGGGATACATTAATGTGGATATATGTTTGCATATACATGGTCGTATTGCATGTACAGTAGAACTTCTGTTATCCGAAATAAAGGGGGCGGAGGTCATTTCCGATTACCAAACTTTCGGTTAAAAAATGTGTATTTTTTAAAGTTTAAAGTGAAGAATTGAAGGCAGTGATAAAAAAAATACACTTTTAGATTACGTATATAATAGCCTTTTAATGAAGCTTTAAATACTTCTACAGTTGGATAACTTCATGTACGACTGTGTTTCTTTTTTTCTTCTTTTTTTTGTTAAAATCTTGTATCTTTTGGCACTTCAAATTTTATCTTTTTCGATTTTTTTTTTTTGCCGCTTCGGTTAACAGAGATTTTACTGTACAAAGTTGTTCCTTCTTTCAGCTTCCACCACGCACCAATATGTTCGTTTGGCTTTGCCGATGAACACCCTAGCATGTGCGGTCACTGCATGTGTTCCGTAGTTGCTTACCAGGGATATTGTGTGGACTGTGTGGAAATAAATAAGAACCTCTCTTGAATAAATTCACTCGCACAACTCCACATAATCTGGTTAAATGGTACCTCATGTTAAGGGTTTCAAGGTATTTCTTTTGGCCCTCACTTCGCAGAGCTGTTGGTAACCAAGCCAAAATGACGAAAATTGTTGATGATCACAGTGTAATTCATCATGATCATACATCCAAATCTTTTGAAGCTACAGGCATATGACAGGCAGAAAATATGAAATGGTAGGTTTATTTGTGTATACTTGTAGAATAGACACAGTATTACCTCATTGTACAACTTTGACACTTATAAAGTTATATCCCAAGCTGGGAAGTGCGAGTTCAGACTTCATGTGGTGGTAGTTTACCCTTCAAGTATAAAAGATAGTGAAATACTGTGGCATTGTTTGTCCAGTTTCGAAATATAAAGGCTCAAAGTTTGCATAGTCTGATCCCAAACTTCACTTCCCAGCTCGGGACCGCTTCTTTTTGGAGAAAATCGGCTATTTTATGACAATGTGAGTGTACTTCTGTGCGAGATTCGGTTTTGTATCTTCCTCAAACTTCCTCTTTACCTTCACGAGGGATGCATTAGAAGATAGTCTTGGTATCATCTCCTGTTATTGCATTTACTTTTGGTAATGTATGCAGATCTTTGCTCTTAATATCACATCATCATCCAAACGTGTGTGTGTGCTTTCTTTAAGTAATTTATTCCATCATGTGTGCTTGCATTTTGTACTCATCAAGGATTATTTTTCACAAGTTACGTCTTTTATCGCGTTTTATATGAACCAATACCATTTACTCTGCCTCGACGCAGCTCTCGTTTAGCCTTGATAGTTGGGGAGAATTGAAATAAAATATTCAGTCATTATCGATCGTCATGTCACATCTCCATGTGTAAGTAGAACATCTACTTACAGTATTTTTGGAATTATTGTTTAAAAACAGGTCTTAAAATATATGAACTAGGAAGTAAGTCTTGTTCAATTGCTAAAATGACGTTTCTGATTATAGCTTTGAAATATTTAGAATATGTATGTATGAATTAATGATTTAAACATGAGATGGATTATATTCTACAGATGAGTATTCAATTATGGTTGAGAACAGACTAATCTTAAAATCATAGTAATGCTACTTTACATAAATAGTAGATTAGTCATCTGGATATCACTGTGTTGGAATATGGTTAGGGTGTGAAGTGATTGATAAATATATGGTTTTGGCCATATTGATATGATCGGTTATTGTTTTAGCTGGTAGCTAAAGTAAACAGTGCCAGCCATGTTGTATTACCTTTTCGATGTGCGTTTTTAGGAGTCCTGTTTCATATATCATTACGACTACATTGTTTATGAGAAATTCATATAATGTGTGAGATCTGGCTGGCGAATATATAAAGTCTTTATACAATGATTGATATATGCTGTATTCATTTATACACTCATCTACATATATAATTCATATAATGGCCGTGACTAATGATTATACAGCATAATTGGCGCAGAAGAATGGTGTCCGAACCTCCATCTATTGGTTTTCTTTTCCTGGATTAAGTTGTACTACATAATGTATTCTATGGAATTTATTTTATCTTAAGAAGAAATCACTTGCTGCAGAATTAAAATTTTTTACGAGAATTTGGAATTTACACCTAAGTTGAAGAGGATATGTCAAGTTATGAGCTGTTTGCTCGCAAGATCTAAGTTGATTTTGTCAGGTGAGGTGATGTTTTTTATGACGAAGTTATGATATTACACCGAAGTAAGGTGATTTTGAAGATGCTACATATTAATGCGAGAAATAATTGTGGAGGAATTATACGATGACAAAGTGGGTGAAGGATGCATACCACAATAAGATGTTGATAAAATACAGGAGATTGGTCTATGTTGTTATTGGATCAGGAGAATTCAAACTAATCAAGTAGAGCCAAAGACTCTAAGGAAGTTACGAAGAATTGTGATATTTCAAGGCTACGGGCCAGGGATAACCTAGTCAACTGATAAGGGTTGGTTGTTGGGCTCCCAGATGTACAGAATACAAAGGTATTTGATTGATTATATATGGAAGATATTTCTACGCTATTGTTACAATACAAAGTTGAAGATGATACGATATGAGATTAAAGAAGTCATGTTAAAAGTTTGAAGATGATGTACCTCCGAAGTGCCTACCTGTGTATGTTACGTGAAGTGCGAGCTGTATAAGATGTGTTACAAGTTAGTCTATGGTTGATGTAACTGTACATGCAGTAATTGTTCGTGTTCTTAAAACTCCAAGCAAGTGATGTGTAAAACTCCAGGGAATAGCGGTAAAGGATGTGTTGTTACCGAAGTTAACTTAAGGAAGCCAAGCAGTTTCTTTCGAGATGTTCTAAGAAGGCATATTTTATTTACTACTAATGTTGGCTGAGGTTCCGGCGAAGTTGGAAACAGGATTTTTTTGAACGTTGTTTACATTATACACCATGAGAATGAGAAAAGTCTAATTGTTGATGCATTTGAGTAATATTTTTGTGTTTACTTAAAATAAAATGAATTTGCTTACGTTAGTTTAGGCAGTTTTCGTTCTTAATTTCCGGTTAGGTAACTCTATATATGGATGTGTTATCTTTCAGATCTTATCTAATGAAATTGATTATTTTTGTGGTGCAAAGTGAACAAATCTAATCTAAAGAACTGTGACTTGATTGAACTAACTGAAATTTTCATGAACGAATTCATCTAAATCTGTGTCTACAATTCTGAGAACTAATCTAACGTGACATTTACCTCTCTTTTTGTACGGTAATTTTTATTTTTGATTAACACTTGTCAGATATTTTTTTTTGTGGAACGAGGGGTGAATGAAGTGATTGATAAATATATGGTTTTGGCCATATTGATATGACCGGTTATTGTTTTAGCTGGTAGCTAAGGTAAACAGTGCCAGCCATGTTGTATTACCTTTTCGATGTGCCTTTTTAGGAGTCCCGTCTCATATATCATTACGACTACATTGTTTATGAGAAATTCATATAATGTGTGAGATCTGGCTGGCGAATATATAAAGTCTTTATACAATGATTGATATATGCTGTATTCATTTATACACTCATCTACATATATAGTTCATATAATGGCCGTGACTGATGATTATACAGCAGGATGGATTTTAGGTACCCTACTGGATAGAACTTAATCTATAGATATACCAGTTCTAAATAGAATAAGAACGATTCGGATACCATAATCTACTAATAAGTTATGATGAGTGTTAATATGGATCTGGAAGAAAGGATCTGACTTGGAACTGTAGACAAAAATATATAAAGATTCAGAATGGAAGATTTCAAGAAGGTATTATACACCTACAGGTATTGGACAAAATAATGGAAATACTTGGCAAAGTGGGACATACGGTAACTGTGCTTGGTAACACTCAGCGCTGCGTAAATCTGCTTCTCTTGTGTGTTGCAGGTAGGATGGACTGCGCACTAATAGTAGAGTGAGGCAGTGTGGTTGTGGACATTGTGCAGGTGTGATGACTGACCAGTATGTCCGGCTTGACGGAGTTTCAAAAAGGTATAATTGTGGGTGCCCGTCTAGCTGGAGTATGAGCAAAACACCGACGTTATGAGGTGTAACACAAGACACCATATCGAAAGTCATGGCCGGATACACAGTACACGGTAAAACAGGGTCGGCCAAGCACAATAATGGTCGAAAGACGAAGCTGCAGGACAGGGATCTCCGGGCCTTGAAGTTGATTGTGACGTCGCAGAAGAAAACAACGGCTGAGAAGTTAACCAGAGAACTTAATCTACACCTAACACCCCAGTGTCATACAAAAGTGAGGCGGGAACTGCATAAAATGGGTATCCATTAGTGTTACTATTTCCAAGCTCCTAATAACAGATAAGGATGCCCAAAGGCGACGTGCATGATGCAATGCCAAGAACTGGACGTTGAAGGATTGGGAACATGTCGTGTGGTCGGACGAGTCACCTATTATCCTCTTTCTCACCACTGGACGTGTGTTTGGCGAACACTCTCTCAAGCATACGATGTGGACTGTCTCCGCCCGACTGTCGAACATGGTGGCGACTCTATTATAGTCTGGGGTCTCATGGTATTCGGCAGCCCCCCTTGTCACATTATACGGTTAGGTTACAGCAGCAGTGTATAGAGAATTCTTGGGTAACCAGGTCCATCCAATGGTGCAAACTTTATTTCAAGACGGGAATGCCATATTCCAGGATGATAATGATCCCTTTCACACCGCTCTGGTCCTGTTCAGGTGTGGTTTTACTAGTATGCTGATGATGTTGAACATCTTCCCTGATCCGTACACTCCCCAGGCCATAAATATCAGGAGCCTCTCTGGGCTGTTCTCGAAAACATGATTCATCGTCGATTTCTA
This sequence comes from Lepisma saccharinum, assembly GCA_022664845.1. Taxonomy (NCBI): domain Eukaryota; kingdom Metazoa; phylum Arthropoda; class Insecta; order Zygentoma; family Lepismatidae; genus Lepisma; species Lepisma saccharinum. Next base: position 19,519 of record JAGDQP010018833.1, read on the forward strand.
CCTCGTTCGTCTCTGTCTGAGCTGGAGGCTGTGCTGCTTAAAGAATGGCTTCAAATTCCACTCACCACCCTTCAGGACTTGGATCGGTCTATTCTGTCCAGAATTCAAGTTGTATTGCTTTCTCAAGGTGGACCAGCACCGTATTAATACAAAATGTTAGGACTTCCACAAGTGTTCCCATTATTTTGTATGATAATTCCAGAGAAAGTATCGAAAAATACTTGGAAAGATATAAAATACACTGATATGACATATCACCAACTAACAGAGCACAGATTTTACTAACATCAATTTCACCTTAATTGTATAATACCACGGTTAAGGAAATGACAAGATCAAAGGAGATAATCAAGTTAATATTTGAGGAATTAGAAGATATTCTATTAACATTGTATCGTAAGAGAACCAATACAACAACTGAAATGTATGCTTTTCATTGCCTACGGCAAAAGCCAGGTCAACCAGTTAAAGAATTAGTTAAACAGCTAATTCAAGCCTCAATTTGTAAGTTTGATGCTTTCGTAATGGAAGCTTAGTCACTAGTAAATATCCGAGCTGCCTGCCGTTATAATTATTTGTGACACATAGAATGCAATTAAATAACCACAAAAGTGAGATTCGCATGTGACGCACTTGAAAGGGATGGGGAGAATGAAACTGATTCAAGAGAGTAAAGAGAAACACTATGAAAAGTTGAGAATGTAGTGCTGAATACGTGTGTTTTCCCCAATACCAAACCATGTGATTCCGCGAGAAAGCACTTAACGGAGAGTATGTGGAGGGTTAGAATCCTTCTGGAATAGAAGCAAAAGTAGTTTGAGCCTCCGAGTTCGATCGTTATATAAACCACAAATGCACTTGTTGACAAGCAAGGAGAGAGCAAGTCATCGACGATCAATAGTATTTGACCTGATGAGAGGTGTGTTTACACTGTCTCTGTGGAACAAGGTTTAGTGGAGCGAGGAATAGAAATTGAACTTAGATGAAATTGCTTTTTTTTTTTTTTTTTTTTCAGAGTTTATTTTCTGTCAATCTTTCGATGTATATTTTTAAAGCATCTGTGTGTGACAGGAAACGATCAGCTTTTGAAGAAAGCCTTGAGTGGAAAAAATAAATTTTCGATGCAGTAAGTAAATTATAATCAAAAGACATAAAAATGGCATCTTTATGTTTACCAAGAACATGTGCAAATTTTTAGTTCATAATTTAAAACAATTACTAGGTGAATTGTGTTACATTGCGTTAGCGTTGCTTGCCTTAAATACAATAAATAGAACTATTTTACCGTCAGAATTCCTTAGGATATTCTAAAAGTGAAGCAAGTCTTAATAAAGAATAGAGAAGGTCTTAAGAAACATAGGGTTTTTAAAACGTCCAGTTTCCGAAATAATAAAAATCGAAATTTTGACAGTTTAAACTAATCAAGATTGTAGCTAAACGAAAGATGGTAGAAACTCAATTTAATTCTATCTGGTGGTGCTTTCCCAAAATAAGGCTGTTGTTATTGAATGTACCGTAATTTACTATTTATTGTATGTTTGTAGCGAGTAGGCATCTTTCCCCCAAACTAAATTTCAACATCAAAAATAACAATATGTACAAAATATGTAGAAAATATTTAGTAAATGTAATTCTACGTTTCAGTATGGTCTTCATCAATGAGTCTGTGTAATGCTGCATTTAAAACATTGTTTACAAAAATCTTGTCAGCTTTTTTTTTTTAATATATAGGTTGTTTTATGGATATGGTAAGAAAAGTATTAATATTATAGGTACAAAATGACTTGTGAAAATATTGGCATTTTAAACTGGGTTTAGTCTTTGTCACCTTCCGCTTAATCACAAGATTGATCTAAAATTTTCAGAATTGCAAAAATTTAAGGCCAATTATTTCGAAAAATAGTACTTCTAGGCCCTATGTTCATCATGACTTTTTTTAGACCTTTATAAATCCATTTGATTTGTAGGACAAAAAAGTGTGTAACTGCTAGTAGACCGAGTCTATTAGGTATTCCACGTGCGGACACACAAGTTCTCTATCTTTAATTCTCTATTAGGTTACTTGCAGCTCGAGTTGGTTAATTTAGATGCGAGTCACAATTCCATCGTACTCCATAATGTTGCCCTAAATACCTATTCACACGAGCTACAAAATACAGTTACAGTATAATGTTCAAGCAGCTACTCAATGATTAAGAAAGGTTATTCCATAGGAGTCATAATTATTTCGCAGGAATCCGACTTCGATAAAGGCATCATGAAATTTCTAGCGTTAATGTACCCACCAATGCGAATATCTCTAAACTGAATATTACTTACTTCAAAACACCACGCACTCTTGCTAAATATATCGCATTTCATCAGTCGCGCCTCACTTGAAAGGAGCTCCTACCCAAGAAACTTATACATAATCACATGATCATAATGCATTGTAACACAAACTTAATATATCCTGTAATTAACATGAAATGATGTTAATATATAAAATTGTTCTCTTCAGCAGTATCATTGCATTTTTTTCATTCGACATTTATATTCAGACATTACAGCCATCTATTGTAGTGGAATACACTTACTTGCACTTAGTCACACTCACACAACTCACTCGTTTAAACATATTCTCTTTTGTAGATATTGAAGTTGACATACAATTACTTAAATTATATACAATATCAGTTGACCCTTCCGAATGTTTATATAATGTAGATTATTAATTTTATTATGTTGCTATGTTGAATTCTTTCTTTTCTTATTAAGTTCTGCAGCCTGACCTCACTCGGTTTGTGGTCATTTACTAATTTAGATACACTATTCCAGATACGTCGGAACAGTAGTTCGTTTTTAATGGTCGCTTTGTAATAGAACTTCGTTAAGTACTGAGGCGTGGACCAAAATCCGCTGCAGATGTCCTCTGTTTGACAGAAAGAAATAAAATGAAAAAGAAATTAACGTCACTTTATTTCTTTTTTTCAGCCTCTTAGCTCATACTCAAACGTAAAGAAACTCAAGTTCTTAAAACACAGGAAATGTTCTTAAACAAGTTACGTGGAAATATCATAACACTAACAACTACACTTGATTTAATCATCTAATAAACATTATTTAAATAGTTCACATGCTTTACCTTTTAGGTTGATCAGCCAATTTAAATTCCGTTTCCATACATTATTTCAGTAATTATTTCTAGTCGTTGGACATTAAGTGGAGCCGTCTATGCCTCTGCATAGTCTTGTTCGGGTGGCTTATTTGTTTGCGGCCTTTTTTTTTTTTACATCCATAATTGTCTCGTCCAAGTTTATTGCTTCTTTCTGGTTATCTTTCTGTCTTATGATAATCTTTTTAGTATTTTTCCAATAACTCATTCTTTCGTTATTTTCTTTGCTCCTAGGACCGTCCCACAAACCCCATTTCAGCTCGTAGTCTTACATCTTGATTCTTCTTACGCATTTGCTCACACCTCAACCTGTCTTGAGGCTGCGATAAGTTTTGTTCTACCATTTTCTTATTTCTTTCCTGTCTATTATGATTTCTTTTCACTTCTCCTATGTTCTACACCCCGCTGGTTTAAACGTTAACATTATGGCCACACAAGCAAGGCGACCTCTGCTCTACGTGCCAAGTGCGCAAGTATCAGCTATAACGTAGATTCTTACACATTACTGAAGCATCAGCATGTGAATTGTAAATATGATTACACGACGTAGTCGCGTAACTGTCCTCTGCTTAAAGAAGAAAAGCATATTCGAGAGCTCATGGTACTAGAGAGTAAAACTGCTACAGATGCAAAACGATGAGTCACAGCAGCTGAGCGCAGTACTATATGCCAGACTTTTTGTTGTACCACTTTGAAACCGGTTTTATGGCCTTTAGGAATGTATGTGGCAGGCTGTGGTTGGTATTGTATTTATTGAGTAGGGGAGGTGATCTAGGGGTGAGGTGGTTATAGAAATCACGGAAGTGAAATGCAGTTGATATGAAAAATGATCATTGAATTGATTAAATAATTTTTAAAATTATTTTTAATTTTATCCTCAGCCACTATGTTGTTGATTGCCCGCCGCCGTTTGCTCGCTTTGCATCGTTGACCGGCCGGCAACTAACGATACGACCCCGTGCTAATTGTGAAAGCCATAGAACGCAATGTGATAGATTACATTTATTAAAGAATTTTATTGAGGAATTAGATTTATTTTGGGGTGGGAATCAAAATTTTTGTTTTAACGGAGAATGGTTGTACATTCGCCATTACCGTGCAGCACACAGTTGGTGTGTCTTACATCTGGCGATGTTCGTTGGATACTATTTAACTTTATCGTGTTTTCATGCTCAGAGGTGACAAACTGCGCCTGTGTAGACTTGTTTCTTTGAAATGAGTCAACGTGGAGTTTTTATTGTTTTGCACTTTTAGTGCTGATGAGGCGTGCTAGAACATGCCTCGGCTTTTCTTGGAATTTGAGTGTGCAGGTATTCTTTTAAAAGCAGGTGTTCACAAGAATTATCTTTGTTTACCGCTTGATTGACAGCGGCATCAGTTCAATGACATTTAACAATCTATTTATCGTTTCTCTTCTTTTCATGTTCTAGACAAGGAAGAACATGCCGGCCGAGCGGTCTACGGCGGTAGGCCATCGGCTCGAAGGTCCCGGGTTCCAGTCCCGGCAGGGGCATGGGTGTGGATTTTAACACTTAACAGCTAAAGGCGAATCGTCACGGGCCATAGTTCAAAGTTACTAGACTGGCCCATATAAAAATAAAGTTTATCAAAAGTTTTACAAGAAAGAACATGTTTCTTGTGATATTTGCCGCATAACAGGTGTTGGCAATTTTCTTTGCCCTCTTGATGTTCACAGGAATTTTTGTGTGTTGGAAAGAATTTTAAATTCTGTATAATATTATTTTGTGTCTTATATTAGAACTTACGTTGCATAATATTGCGCAATACTTACCATTTAACTTAAGCAGACTTTTACTGCCTTCTGCTGCCATCTGTTCCCTTCATTTTTTAACTTTTCCTATTTCACATTTTGGACCATCTTAAAAGTAATGTATAATAATAAAATAAATATATTTCTGTACATCCTACCTTTTTTTGTTTCCTGGATTTTTTGAAATAAAAAATTTGGTTTTACCTTTATACGAAAAAACTTTATTTGCATTTTCTTTTCGTTTTATAATGTTTTTACAAAAGATTTACAATCTCATCGTTTTTCTGAAGATTTATAGTAAGGAAAGTAGAAATTATATTTTTTCCCCGCACACTGAAATAAATCAATACAATACAGAATAGTCTACAAGGAATAGATTCTTCGTGCTGAATTTGTTTTATTTACATGATATAATTTGCAATTTCGTTTTAAAAAATTTACAATTTGTCTACTAGGTCCATTTCCGAAGCTATCGAAATATTGACCCCGTCGATGTTTATTAATATATATGGCAGTCCAGTGAGTTCCACGGGAAATTGGCGGAGTTAATTTTACTATATTCAACTTGTTTTGGTAAAGTGTCCACTGAATACATTCCAATAAGCGTAGGTGCACTAGTACAGTCCTGAAGCACAATTTTAAAAATCTCGTCAGTCCACATCTGAATCACTTCCAGCTATCGGTGTTGGTTCATACACTGTTCTGTTTTCAGGTAGAATAAAAAAACGTAAATGATAAGTTATATAGTTTGCGTACACTGACGCTTCTTTTAAAACACAACGAAAACTTGTAAACTGATGAAGATGATGAACACAATTTTGTGATGGAAAACATTATATTTTGGACACTGTATATCTTCCAAATTAATCACTGTTCTTTGTAGAAGAGACTAGAAATATTTGCCGTGCTTTACTGTGAGTGAATACGGTATCTTTGTGCAAGGTATACTTGGTAACTACGTTGTTAACTTCGCTGTATTCAACTTCGCCTTATATCCACTCTAAACCAAATATATGCTGGCTTAAATAATCATTTGCATAACTTAAACTAGGAATAATCTTTAATATTGGAAAAGGAGGTTTAAATATCCAACTTTGAATACTATTGGTATCTATATGAACTATAGGTATTTCTTTGACTATGATATTTTCTTCATTATCATAGAAGTTTTCATATAATCTTAAAGTAAATGTTACGTGGTATCATCCGTATATACATGTCGATCCTTATCGATCTGTATAAGGGAGTCAAATTGAGCGTAGATAATACATGAAATTGGTTGTGCAAAATTTTGACAACCCTATTCGGAAATTAACGGGAGAATTGTTAATAACATCCCATCTAAAATCATTCAAAGTATTAGTAGGAAAAAGAATAAGAGCATAAGTATATATGAGGGTAATCAGAATATGTGACCGTATGACTTACATTTTCATGAAATATACCAGTTCCAGAGAACATTGTGTGGTAACTTTCAACGTATGGTTTTATAGCATAACCTGGAATAACAGGGATGGGAAGATAAACTTGGGAACGAACTTGTACTTGCAACTTATTAATTTTAAAAGTTTAAAAGTGGAAAGGATTTTCGTGGTATTTTCCATTGAGTGCAGTATTTGCAATAAAACTTATATTGAGACCCTTTAGTACATTTCCAAGAAATATATTATCAAGATTATAGGAATCAACATTTGCAGGAATAGTATGTACTCTTGTTACAACTCTAGTTAGTGGTAATTTCGCAGTATCATGAATCATAAAACTGTTTAATTGTAAAGCTAAATCAACAGAAATATTAATTTGACGAACATAAAGAATAACCTCTTCCAGTTTAACTTTAAATGTAGAATTTTGAGGTTCCATTAAGCATGACTTTGTTTGGAAGAACTCGATTTGATCCAGATATCTCTGTATGAAGTCGTCCATACATATCAGTGGAAGCGCTGCCAGCAACAAAATATTTTCGTTTATAATAACCAGCATTATTTTCATTAAGACTATTAAAACGCCCTGCAGTATCCTTTTACCATAATCCAGTGGTTAAATGAGGTTTGCTTGCATCTTGAGAATAATTAAGTTTCATAGTATGCTCTGAATGGGTATGTAGCATTTGAAGAAAATATAATTTTATCATTAAAGAAACATCCACTTGGCTAAAAAGTGAATGTAAACAGTTTTTCACCGGCGCTACATTATCTGCAACAACGGCTGGTGGTCCTTCTGCTGCTACTTGTAAATTATTTCCATTTCCCGTTAATACTTCATACTTAACATAAAGATAAATATATGCAGCAAGAATATATTCAGCAGTATCTCCAGGCACAAGAAATTGTATAGGTCCATCAGAAGAAAGTGAAGAAATTGGTCGATACTCTACCATTCGAGATGATTCGATAGCAGTTTGTGTGATAGGGACAGAAAATAAATCGAATTCATTCGTACAGCATTCAATACTTTTAGGTGTAAGAAACTGCATTTTTAACTGAAAATATCTCTACTCTTTGTTACAAACAAGTCTTTTTAATGTTCGTGGTTCAAAACTCACAGAAGCCTTCCGCTTATGTGTTTTTCTTCTACCACTAAGCAACAGACTGACTTTATTTTCAGCTTTAATTCTTAAAGATGAATCAGCTTCGGGAACTCGTTATTTAAAAGATTCCTTAATAGGACGGTTTTCAAGCATATCTCCAGGAACTTTTATTCCCATTTTTTAAAGCTTCTCGCCCTACTGCTGTACTCTTTGTTTAATAAATGGCATAGCAAATCGAAACAGTCCGCGAAATAAACTCCCAAACCCATGTCGTCGTTGATAAACAGGTAATGCAAAGTAAGGTATACCTCTTCCTGTATGCATAACTGTATAGGTTTTCATTTTAAGGAGCGCTTAAAGTGAATTGTTACGGTCAATGTCCCGGATGCGAATGGTAAATTTCGGCCTGCATGATCTTTTAGTAGTATTTCTACAGTCAAATGAACGTTTTGCCAGTGGAAAATAATGTACGTTCTGAAAAGTTATGGTTTGTACTTTTCCATGATGATTATCGGCCATACCTACAATTCGTAAAAGAGGTGCTTTTGTATCCCCTACAAACTGACGTTGAATAATATCTGTATAAGCAAACACTTGATGAGGATATCCAATGTTTAAAAATAGCTGTTTCTCAATACGACTGTCTTTTAAAATATTAATATTTGGTTCAAAACCTAATTGTAATGCTAATTCGGCTGATAAACGTAAAGATTTTATACTGTCATCGACGTTTACAGTGACTTTGTGAATATTCAAATTTTAAACTTGAATTTATTTTATTCAATTCATCTAGCAACTGTTCAACGGTGGAATAGTATCCTTGTGATATTTTATGTTTTACGTTATCATAGCATAATATATTTTGACCAGAAATAACATTATCGCACGTTAAGGGAATATCAGTTTTACTTAATCCCACCATCCACTAATCGTTTAAATATATTCGATTATTCATGAGATATTAAGGATTCTCCCGTTAATCTCCGAATAGGGTTCAGTCAGAATCTTGCACAATCAATTTCATGTATTATTTACGCTCAATTTGATTCCATTATACAGATCGATAAGGATCGACATGTATATACGAGTCATACCATGGAAAAATTTACTTTAAGATTATGTGAAAACTTCGATAATGAAGAAAAAAATTTCATAGTCAAAGAAATAGCCATAGTTCATGTAGATACCAGTAGTTTTCAAAATTGGATATTTTAACCTCCTTTACCAATATCAAAGATTATTCCTAGTTTAAGTTATGCAAATGATTATTTAAGCCAGCATATATTTGGTTTAGAGTGGATATAAGGCGAAGTTGAATACAGCGAAGTTAAAAACGTAGTTACCAAGTATACCCACTCACAGTAAAGCACGGCAAATATTTCTAGAGTTTCTTCTACAAAGAACAGTGATTTATTTGGAAGATATACAGTGTCCAAAATATAATGCTTTCCATCACGAAATTGTGTTCACCATCTTCATCAGTTTACAAGTTTTTGTTGTTTTAAAAGAAGCGTCAGTGTACGCAAACTATATAACTTATTATCATTTACGTTTTTTATTCTACCTGAAAACAGAACAGTGTATGAACCAACACCGATAGCTCTAAGTGATTCAGATGTGGACTGACGAGATTTTTAAAATTGTGCTTCAGCATTGTACTAGTGTACCTACGCTTATTGGAATGTATTCAGTGGACACTTTACCAAAACAAGTTGAATATCCGGCGGCACTTATAGTAAAATTAACTCCGCCAATTTCCCGTGGAACTCACTGGACTACCATATACCTAGTGGGGTCATAAGTTCTGTGCCATACTTGTACGAAAAATTTCAGTAGTTAGCAATGATGTATGAAAATAATCTAGCATTTATGTAAAACGGTAATGTAGGTTGAACTTACAACACCATTGTTTTCCTTTGTTTCTTGCAGAGTGAAGATGGAATGGGGTAAGAAAGAGGATCGTATCGCACTTCTGGCCTTAGTCGTCTGAGGATGTCCGCACGTGGGTATCTTTAAGTTACTGCGGAAACTGAACATTCCCCCAAAATTTGTTTATCGCACCATACAGCGATATAGTGAAACATCGTCTATGGGGGATAAGCCTCGCACTGGTCGACCTCGCTCGATTAGGGCACCAGTTGTCGTTAAGGCAGTGAAGGCACGAATCTCCCGAAATCCGATCCGTAATCAGAAACTCATGGCTCTGCAAATGAACGTATCGCGATCATCAATGAAAAGAGCGATCAATGAAGACCTAGGACTGCATGCCAATCGCAGAAGAACAGGCCATCGGTTAAATCAGCGCTTAATGAGAATGCGACGTGACAGATCAAAGTTTCTCCTGCAGGAGTACGCGGATAACAAGCATCGACAAATCTTGTTTACGGATGGGGAAATTTTCCGTGTTGAAAAAACACATCAACCACCAGAATAATAGAGTGTATGCTACAACCAGTGCTACAGCATGTGAACAAGTTCCCCGTGTCCAGCGAGGTCATTAGCCAGCATCAGTGATGGTTTACCAGTGTGTGTCGTACCGGGGCCCCACTGAAGTCCCTTTTTGCCAAAAAGGTGCAAAAGTGTACCAGGAGCATATTCTCAATGTGGTGAAAGCTCTTGTCAATACTGTGTTGAAAAATAAGCCTTGGGTGCTCCAACAGGACTCAGCACCATCTCACAAGGCGAAATCGACTCAGGAGTGGTTTCGTCGCAACAACATAGCGTTCTTCACCACCGAAGAATGGCTTTCGTCCAGTTCAGACTTAAATCCTCTTGATTACAAGATCTGGTCCTATTTGGAGGAGAAGGTGTGTTCTCAACCTCACATAACTTCGGACCGCTTGAAAACTGCTATAGTGAAAGCAGTGGATAACATAGACATGACTGGTGCGTGCTGCTTTTGATGATTGGCCACGTCGTTTACGAGCCTGTGTCCAGGCAAGAGGAAACCATTTTGAATAAATGTTGTTCCCAATTGATTGTCACTTATCGTTGTTTTATTTCGCAAAACGTTTTCATTTTCCTCCGCGTATTTTACTTGTTATAGTCTTTTGCAGTTGGGACAGAACTTATGACGCGACTAGGTATATTAATATTTCGATAGCTTCGGAAATGGACCTAGTAAATCAATTGTAAAATTTTTAAAACGAAATTGCAAATTATATCATGTAAATAAAACTCAAATTCAGCACGAAGAATCTATTCTTTGTGGACTATTCTGTATTGAATTGATCGATTTCAGTGTGCGAGGAAAAAATATAATTTCTACTTTTCATACTATAAATCGTCAGAAAAATGACGAGATTGTAAAATCTCTTGTAAAAACATTATAAAACTAAAAGAAGATGTAAATGAATTTTTTTTCGTATAAAGGTAAAACCAAATCTTTTATTTAAAAAAATCCAGGAAACAAAAAAAGGTTAGATTGTACGTAAATATATTTATTGTATAATTATACATTAGTTTTAAGATGGTTCAAAATGTAAAAAAAATGAAGGCAGCAAAAAGAAGTAAAAGACTGCTTAAGTTAAATGGTAAGTTTTGCGCTATATTATGCAATATAAGTTCTAATATAAGACACAAAATAATATTATACAGAATTTAAAAATCTTTCGAACATCAAGAAGACAAGGAAAATTGCCAATATCTGTTATGCGGCAGATATCACAAGAAATACGTTCTATCTTGTCTAGAACATAAAAAGAAGGGAAACGATAAATAGATTGTTAAATGTTATTGAACTGACCCCGCTGACAGTGAAGCGGCGAACATAAAGATAATTCTTGTGAACACCTGCTTTTAAAAGAACACCTGCACACTCAAATTCCAAGAAAAGCCGAGGCATGTTCTAGCACGCCTCATCAGCACTAAAGGTGCAAAACAACAAAAACTCAACGTTGACCCATTTCAAGGAAACAAGTCTACACAGGCGCAGTTTGTCACCTCTGAGCATGAAAACACGATAAAGTTAAATAGTATCCAACAAACATCGTCAGATGTAAGACATCAACTGTGCTGCACGTTAATGGTGAATGTATAACCATTCTCCGTTAAAACAAAAATTATGATACCCACCCCCAAATAAATCTAATTCCTCAATAAAATTCTATAATAAATGTAATCTGTCACATTGCGTTCTATGTCTTTCGCAATTACCACTTGGTTGTATCGTCAGTTGTGGGCCGCCAGCTATGAAAAGCGAGCAAACGGCAAATCAATAAAATGGTGGCTGCGGATCAAATTAAAAATAAATTTAAAAGAATGATCAAGTCAATAATCAATTTTCATATCATCTTCATTTCACTTCTTTGATTTCTATAATCACCTCACGGCAAGATCACATCCCCATCTCCTCTAAAATACCTAATACCAACCACAGCCTGCCACATATATTCCCAAAGCCATAAAACCGGTTTCAAAGTGGTACAACAAAAAGTATGGCATGTACTACTCAGCCCCATTTGAAAACAAAGAAACTAGTTCTCAACGACTGATCGTTGCGATCATCAATCGTGCACTATCAATCACACTGATCAAAACACACCTTAAGGATAGTATTTTTCGTTTGAGTTGGTTGTAGTGGTGTAGAATGGAAAGCGTATAATTGTTTTATGACTTTTAAAGTTACCGAAAGTTTATAGAAGACTGTGGAATAGTTGTGCTAATCTCCTGTTGGCTAACAAGGGCTAGGGACCTAGCTATTAACGGGAATTCAGAAAAATAAATTTAGACACTTCAGTTAGGTTAGTGTATTTGTTTCATATAGCTTTAATAGTAATGTACTGAAATATTATTAGTCGTAATTACTATCTACTTGTTTTGATTTAATTTTTTGCCCGTATTATTTTCTTTATATCTCGTTGAGAAATACCTAGACATCGAATGAGTTCGAGTGTCCTCTTTAAACCCAAAACCTGGTCCCCCTAGAAAGAGTGGGGAGATGATGTTGAAAGCCGGCCGGCATTTGTCTGGTATGAGTGATTTGAACCATTCGTTAGGATAGGCATGGGCTGAGATAGTTCCCAGGACCATTTGCTACGGCCGCTCGATTATCAAATCTTGTTTGAAGAAGATTTTTTAAAAAAAATTACTATTGATGAAGTAATATTGTCTATAATTCGTCATATACGCTCCAACACGATAATTATGCATATGGCCTGCTCTGTTGTGTTACGAGCAAATAAGCGCGCTCGACTTCAATGCGAGCGGTCCCGGGTTCGATTCCCGATGGGGGCTCAAATATTTTGGTGTTGACCCAGCATCGTGAGGACAATTGGGGAGCTGCTGTGAATAAAAGACAGTGGCGATCACAGTGAGAGCTTCGGCTCTCCTCTCCCAACCCGTCTGGTCAGCGTGGGAATAGTAGACCAACTCCTCCCTTCGGGGAGAGGCCTCATCCACTAGTGGATTGAATATGGCTGTGATTTATTTATAAGTAAAATATAAAGGTAGTGTGTATCTGCTGGTATAGTACATATGTGCGAGCGTGCGACGCTTCCCATGTTGTATTGGGAAGTCAGCTGTTGAACAGTGCTTCTTATATTTGTTCGTGCATCCCATGGGATGCTGCGCTGTATTCTGCATTATTTTGCTGGTGGTTTATTTCCTCATTCAGGCTCCACTTCTGGTCCTGTGGCTCATTATGAGCTATCCACGAATGCAGCCATTTGTGAGATGAGGTAAGCAGCTCTTTGTCCTCCCAAAACCTGCCCTTTATGAAAATCCGATAAGTTCTTCCATTTACCCTTCACGCTGTTTTAATGCCTACTGAACCACTGACCCCTTATCTGTAATAAGTAATCAACGAATTGTATGCTTTCAGGGCTGGTGATCAACGGGTGGCATTCAATTTTCATAAGGACGAACATAATTCAGTGATCACTCATAGTATATTTTCCTAACATAATAGGTCTGTCATCTCGACTACCGGTCACCCGATCTTCACGTAACGTGGCAGCCACCCAAAGTTGACCGCACACCAGCCATGCGTGAACAGTGACGCTGCCGTTTGGCTGCTTAGCCAAACGACAGTAGAACGTCATTGAGTACGATATTGTGAGACTGTCGCATTCGCAGTGACCATCGAGTGAGTAAATGAGAGAATCTACATCAAGGTTTGCTTCTAAAAATAGACATTTGACGGTGGAAACTATTTGAATTATTATTAAAGAGAGTCTGGAATCCGTGAAAGTGATTCACTTCCTGGAAGGCTTTCAGCGAACAGAACGCCCGAACGTTTTTCAAAGCGTGAAGGCTATCTTTGATCAATTAAAAACGCCTATCATAAGATTAAAAACAAAAACTCTGCATCATTGATACCGGTTCAATACCAAGTTTGTTCTGCTTTTCTGGCTGGAGCCACGGAACCAATTTCGCCGACACATGATTCACATCTAAATCGTCCATTCTTCACTAGCACACAAACGTTGAAAATACGTGGATTAAACGTTAGTACCTAAACCTTATTTTAATGTACCGATATGTCCGCCGGTTCAACGGTTTGTTCAACGTTGGAAATGGCTGAGAAGAAACAATGCAGAAACTGGTTCAGTTGGCCAAAACAGAGCATGAATGCTGTCTATTGGTATACACACATTTAGCTTCATTTTATCTGTTGCTTTCAACATGATAAACGGTGTTAATTTTCCAACAGTAAATTTTCCAACCGCTGCTTTGGGGTTCGAACCAGGTACGTTCCGCACTCGTCATTGGTAGCTCGTCGCCTTATCGCTCATCCATGGATCCTCCACCTTGAAAATCACTCCTTTTTTTACGGCATTTGTAGTAACAGGCAGTATAAAACGCAGTGCCACAACTCCAGAGGCGTCGTTTCTCATGTAAGAATAAGAATAAAGAGAACTTACTTTCCTTCTTTCTTTGTTATGCGCATTTTTTCTTTAACACTTTGACCATCGCTACACTATTAAATTTGTTTCTCAATAAGTGGAATATGTCAGCTTAGAAAAAGCCATATCAAAAGTAAATCTACGTCATAGTTGAAAACAACATTAACACCGTATTAACGAAATTAAATGTTTGTTGAAATATAGTTTAAAATTCAATCTGTTTTCAACATACAAATGATAACATGAAAAATGTAGTTAATTTCATTGTATTTGCTTTTTTACTATAAAGTTTAATCAATTAGAAATACACGTGTGAAACGAAATGTACAACATAGTATAAAATAAAGTTTAAAACACTTCACATTAACGCCCTATCAACGACATTTTATCTTCGTTGAAATATAGTTTAAAGTTCAGCCTGTTTTCTACGTCCACATGAGAACATAAAAATCAGTTTGTGTCATTCAACTAGTTTGTAATTATATATATATATATATATATATATATATATATATAATCGTCATCATCATATTCAGCCATTTTCTATCCACTGCTGGATGAAGGCCTCCCCCTTTTCTTTCCACATATCTCGGTCTGCTGCTATCCTCATCCATGTAGCTCCTGAAAAACGCTTGATTTCATCTACCCATCTTACATTCAGACGTCGTCTCGGTCGCTTCATTTCTCTAGGAATCCAATGTAGTACATTTGTCGTCCACCTTCCATCTGTTCGTCTAGCTACGTGACCGGCCCATTTCCACTTCAACTTCTTCGCAGTCTTGATTACATCCACTACCTTTGTTTGTGAGCGAATCCATTCATTTGTCTTCCTGCCCCTCCTGGTTATTCCTAGCATGCATCTCTCCATTGCTCTTTGTGTGACTCTCAATCTTTGAGTTGTTTGCGCATTCAATGTCAAAGTTTCACAGCCGTACATCATCACAGGTAAGACACATTGATTATAAACTTTACGTTTCAGACACATTGGTAGTTTGCTTTTGAAAATAAAGTGTAGTCTTCCAAATGAACTCAACGTCATTTTGCATCTTCTATTTATTTCATCAGTTAACTTGGCATTCGATGTTTTGAGCTGGCCTAGGTAAACATACTCATCAACTATGCCTATTGTCTCTCCGCTAATCTTTATATCATTTTTTGCAGCATATTGATTGTATATGACTTTTGTTTTACTTAAATTCATTTGAAGGCCTATTTTCGAACTCTCATTATTCAGTTCTTCCATTCTGGTTTGTAGTTCCTCCGCATTTGAAGCAATCAGGACTATATCATCAGCGAACCGTAGGTGATGAAGATATTCGCCATTAATTTTAATTCCAACTTCATCCCAATTAAAATTTTGGAACACTCTCTCCAGGACCCCACACAACAGTTTTGGAGAAATTGAATCTCCTTGCCTTACCCCCTTTCCAACTTTCAATTTTTAACTTTCTTGATGTAGTCTAATGACAGATGTGGCAGTAGAATAAATGTTTCTCAGTAACTTGGAGTATGCACTTTCGATGCCTTGATATTCAAGTGATTTAAGTACTGCTGACATCGAAAGCTTTTTCGAAATCTATGAATCCCAAACATAGTGGAAGTTCATATTCATTAGTCCTTTCCATAACTTCATTCAATGTTTGTATGTGGTCCATTATGCTAAATCCACGATGAAATCGGGCTTGTTCCCTTCCCTGGTTAAAATCCAAGTCCCGTTCAATACGATTCAAAATAACTTTGGTGAACATTTTGTATAGAACTGAAAGTAAACTAATTGGTCTGTAGTTTTCACGCGTTCTTTGTCCCCTTTGTTGTACAACAAAATCATAACAGCATTATTCCAACTTGAGGGTATTTCTCTCTTCCTCAGTCACATTGAGAATAATTTCGCAAGTTCCTCCTTCATCTTTTCACCTCCCCATTTAAACATCTCTGTTGTGAGTCCATCTTCTCCTGGCGTATTTCCGTTCTTCATCCCTCGAAGTACTTTATCCACTTCTTTCATTACATCTGGGACATCTACATCATTTTCTTCTCAGTCTTCATTTCCTAGCTCTT
>JAGDQP010018834.1:0-35875 GCA_022664845.1 Lepisma saccharinum
AAAATGGCTATGTAAATTTAATTGGTTAAAATGTGATATACAGTATCTTAATTTCAGTTCTAGTGTAGAACAAGCCAAGCTGCCGTAGTTCAGTGGTAAAGCATTGGCGTAGCATTCGATAGGTCGTTGTAAGATAAGATAAAATGGATTTGATGGGCACTATGGGTAAAAGCACTATGGGTTACGTCCGTCCCGACGGGAGCAAGTTCGATTCCAGCGGCCGACCACCCTGACTAAGGTTTTTCCAGTTTATTTTTCTCAATCACAACAGGCGAATGCCGAGATGGCACCTTCAATATAGGTCCCGGCCCAAACCTTCCCGAATCCTCCCCCTTATCACGGCCTGACCCTTAAATGCCTAAAGGCCATAAATATCAATTTTAAAACGGCAGTAAGAATTATTAATTTGAAATTATTTATTTACGGGCTAATCTACCACATTTACTACTTTATTATAATAACAAAGTGGTAGGTTCATTAGCCTGTAAGTAACTAATTTCAAACTAATAATTCTTACTGCCTTGTTTTAAATACAGACATCAGGCTGGACTGATTAGTTTTTACTAGGTTTGTTCTACAATAATTTTAAATTTGAATTACATTTTTGACCTTTAGGCATCTAAGGCTCAGGCCGAGACAGTGAGAAGGATTCCGGAAGGTGTTGGACAGGACCTATGTTGAAGGTGCCATCTCGACATTCGCCTGATGTGACTGAGGTAAAACGCTGGAAAAACCTCAGTCAGGGTGTTCGGCAGCTGGAATCGAACCTACGAGCTCCCGAATGCCAACGCCATCCTCCAATTTAAGTTCTCTTAATAAGTTGACTGCATGCTGGTCACCCCTTTTAAATAACTCTCGTATCCAATATCGTGCGCTTATATTTCCTGTTAGACTGGGTTACCAAATAGCTAGCACAAACACCCGCGAAAGGCACTGCTTGCGTCATGATCTCTCCCCAAAACCAGACTCTGAAGCCATATATTCGATCTTCGACGACCTTGCTCTGATGAATGAAAGAGGGAGGGAACTCTGCTCTATTTTGGAATGTCTGCCCACGATTCTATAGTGTCATTTGAGACCAGCCAGCAGAGTTCTTCTCTACCTCCCCCACGCACACTGGTCAGTGGCCACCACGGAAGTACGAACATAGAAGAGGAAAAGAAACCCTAACGTAAATGTGAGCCCCTGGTGGAGGGTATGGGAAAGTCAGAAGCCCATATATTACTATAGGAATTTCATTTTTAATAGCCTCACAAAGAATTTGTACATAGGATGGAGGGGAAAGATACATAAATTGAAAGAGGATACTAAAAAGAAGTATTCTTTCAAGGGTTTTAAAAAATAAGCCACGTTTTACACGAAAAAAGTGATTTTTTTTCTTCTCCGTATTTCTCTCCCATTTAAAATGTATGGCGTCAAGAGCATCTACATTTAAAATTATGCTACAAGGTCAGTTTTGCTCCTAAAATTTCCATTACATTTTTAAATGAAGGAGACATTCTTTAGGCAGTTCTGTATTAGGGCTTTTTTAAATTGACTTTCTTGTTTTTGTAATATGACCAAAAATGTTAGTACACTGTCTAACTGTACCTCTTCCCCTTAAATATCCAGATCACTTCCCATGAATAACATGCAGCAATAACACTGAATGGCAATCCTATGTTCCAAAGTTTAGACAAAACAACACATGAAATAGTACAATATTTCCAGTACTTACTTGTCTATTTTCCTCATAAACTACAATTAATACCGTGTAACTTCATATTATCCTTCCATGCAAAGTATGTTTTCCTTGTAGAACATAGCATCCTTCCATAAACCTCATGAAATATTAATCCATCCGATGAAAGATTTGTTTACAAATGAAGGTTATGGTTACCTCATAATAATAATAATAAGATTACTCAACGTTGTTGACTTTTTAAAGTATAATGCCTGTAGTCAGATGTTAACAAGTATAGTCAGCTGTTCTGTACACACAAACTACTTATTTTCACCCACCGGTGAATATATATCCTAGAATGATCGATTAACCATTTTCCATAATGCAAAACGCCATGTTTAGTCCTAGTCCTATCCAACAGAAACTACCCTCAATGAGTTAGTCGCTCGTTTTAGAGTAGTAATTTTATGAAAATTAGGTAAAATAAAAATCTTAAAGTCATGAAACTTATTATACATATAGTATTTGGCCACCCCAGTAACATTTTAAAAGTCCCCCAAAATCAAACTTGTGCTATGGCGATCTTGGAAAATGGCGGCCAAAATTCATTTTTTTTTTTAATTCGCGGAAACCAAGCATCACATCGAAAAGAGTTTCAAATGAAGTTTGTTCAGCATGAAATTATCAATCTTTTTGTAATCATCTTTTCTTTTCATTTAACGAATGCTAAAGTCACAAAATAACATCAACTTTATTTTTCTTTAGAAGCCCAAATCCTTAGATCGGTTTAAAAAATTCTTAAAAGTACGGGATTTGGTATATAGAAAGTACTTCGCCACTCAGGTAATATATGAAAAGTAAAAAAAAAAAAAACCTAAGTTGTGGTACGGTCGTCATTTTGGAAAATGATGGCCAAAATAAAGTTTTTTCACTTTTAGCGGAAACTATGCCGCAGTTCAAAAAAAAATTAAGTAGTTTTTACATCATAAAAATTACAAATCTTTGTTGTTGAGGCCACTTTTTTACATAGACCGGAAGCAATAAAATGGCACAAATTCATTGTCATAATTTTCTATTTTCATTTAGCATTTTTAAAATAATGAAGGTAGAAATTAATGTCAACAACTTAAACTGCTAGCAAAGGTGTTTTCCTAAATTGATTACACAATTTTTCTGTAAAGAAATAACATAAATGATAACATCAGTACACAAAATATAGGCCCTAAGAACTAAACATCATAAAATTGCACGTAACCCTCACTTAAATTTTAATCTATTTGAAACAAATTACCAAAAAAGTGATGTAGAAAAGTACTGTTTCTTAGCAGAAAATGTCGCATTTAGAAACTTAAAGAGAGCATTACTGTGAAGAAATGGGATTTATTAAATGACAACAAAGTAATTACAAAAACTCATAATTTTATGCTGAATAAACTGTAATTAAAACTCTTTTCTATATCGCTTAAGTTCCGCGAAAATTTAAAAAATGGCCGCCATTTTCCAAGAGGGTGGCACAATTTTGATTTTTGGAGAGTTTTCATATGTTACTTGGGTGGCCAAGAACTTTCTATGTATCAAATTCCATGTTTTAAAGATTTTTAAAAACCGATCAAAGGATTTTCGCTTCTGAAAAAACGTCGTCTTTGTTTAATGTCATTCTGTGGCTTTAGGATTGGTTAAATGAGGAAAACAGTTATTACACAAATATTGATAATTCCGTTCTCAACAAAAACTTCATTTGAAACGCTTTTCGATGTGATGCTTAGTATCGGTGAAAAAAAAACTGAAAATGTGGCCGTAGCACAAGTTTGATTTTTGGGGACTTTTAGTATGTTTTTTGGGTGACCAAATACTACATATGTACCAAGTTTCATGCTTTTAAGATTTTTTTTTACCTAATCACAAAATTCTGGCTTGAAATGACTACACTATTTGTTCTCTTTCCTGCACTGAGACCTCTGTTCCTTCTGAAAGAAAAGGATTTATCCTAAGCTAAACACGCTATTGTATGGGATCCTCTACTTCTTCTGAGCATCGTCCAGGAACAGAGATTCAAAAGGAAGAAAGAATAAGAGTTTAAATTTGAGCTGCGTAGCATGACTGAAGTAATTGTGCTGAATCGATATTTCACTGTTCATAATTTCTATTTAAAGCAGGTCACAAGAACTCAAAACTAGGATACAACGCGTGTGGGCCGCTTGGCCTGCGTGTGGAGCCGACGCGCGACGTTGTTGTACGCCGCGTCGCACTTCCCTTTCATTGGCCAAAGAGCATGCGGCGCTACAAAAGATGCACCGTGTGTGGAGTATTTAAGATTTAAGAAAGAGTTTGTTTTCTAGGAACACTACAGTTCTAAACCAATGTTTCCTCCTCTTACATAACTAATTTCTCTTATGAATATTCTTGCACTTATTATGAAGATTTATAGCAACTACTTGCAACCCATAATATCCCATACTTCACAGTCACATAAGCTTAAGTTTCCTTTAGCCAACTAGAAAAACTACAAATTCACTATTACTACAACGTAGATTTAGAATTACATTAGCATAATTTAATTTACTGCATTAACTATTAACTCTTTGAGAAAGTAGTTCTTAAACTTTCTAGTTACACTAATCCTTAGAACTATTTGACGTACCATTCTATTGATATCACCAATACAAATCCACGGCAATTTATCTTCGCTTGATACAGCCCACTTTGAATGGTCCATGTGACTGGTAAAATCAACACTAGATGGTAGACCCACAACTTGTACGTTCACTACTCTGAAATATAATCATGTAAATTTTAAGCACATGTAACTAAATAATACTTTCATTTCCTATAGAAAAACATAATCACTTTCTAAATCACATAAGTCGAAAAAAATTATGATTCCAAAATATGTAAATAAATGTAACGGTCTTGAAGCTCCGTTCCATTTGTTTTATTTATTATTGTCATGATTTTTACTGTGTTGAGCTTCAAAGTCAAAAGATTTTTACTGTAATGATCTCAGTGTCATCAATATACTTTGACCATCTTTTCTTATGTTTTCGAACAAAGGTATAATTCTTCATTCTTCTTTTGTTTAGTTATCCTGGCGCAAGGTTTATTTCTCGAACTACTTTATGACGTATCTTCCTTCCGTCTTTCTTTTATTACTCATTTTCTGATTGGATGATAGTGTCAGCAACCGTAAATGGACCAGGATCTTAGCTCATCTTGGTTATGTGTTTCTTTATTATTGGCAAATCTTCCCGCCAAGAAGAATCCTTGCTCGTAAGATTTATTAACTTTCTTATATTAATTAATATTTCATTTCGTTCCAGTTTTTAAATATACAATAATTTTGAATTTTCGTTCAGTGTGCCAAAAGGTTAGATATTACTGATTTATTTGGTTTGAAACCGAGATCTGTTCTGGTTTGTTTTGTTCCTACGCCTTCGTTCGTCATCTGTCGAGGAAGAAGGCTTGTAGTAGACTGATGCTATGCTGAAGTATCAAGAAGATATAGCAGGCAACTGATTCTCCGTAAAGTTATATTTTTAGTTTACGTTTGAATCTCCTTTTTCGGGCTTCAAATCAGTGCGCCAGCCCAGGTAAAGTTAAAATTTGTGAAAGATTTAATTCAATACCATGTTCGCTTACCCAAGCAGCTATATCGAAACTTAAATTTCGTCGTGTATTCTTCTCTGCTTATTGTACCAACAGGAAGACATCTTCGAAACTTTAGTGACTGTCTTATCATCTTTCGTGTTTTGAACTTTCGTAAGAAAAGTTCATCATATCTAAATTCTATTTTCGATTGCGATAATTGTTTTGTGCACTATGAATAATATTTTTATGATGAGATTTTCAGTGCAAGGTTGTTTCTTAGCTATGCAGAGTTAAACTAGGTAAGGGAACATGGGTCGTCCATATGTCATGATGCCTTGATTTAGATAAGCCGAAAACCGTCAACAGATCTCTGTTTCTCTCCTTATACGTTTAAAGTTTTATTTATTTCTAAGTAACATTGTGCTTTATGCACTCAATTCAATTATTTCTTTAGCTACTCATGCGAAAGGTTTAGTACGATGAGCTCACCATGTTATTCTTCGTTCGGTAATGGTTGAGTACTTGCGCTCTGCTTCGTCGGCTTTAGTTCCGTTCGATTGTTTTACATTAAATTTCAACCTGTACAAGAGCTGTCTAACTCGCTAAACCCAAAATAGTATCCGAATCTGTGTTATGAAATTTTAAATATTTATATCGAAAAATACCTACAAATGTCAATATCTTACTTTGCCATGTTCATTGTTCAATGATTGAAATTCAGACGTGCTTTCAGTGGAACTGGCCCATAGTTTATAGTGAAAGTGATATAGCAGGAAAGGGTCAGAATTTTCGAATGTTTGTAATTACTATTGACAACGTCTACAAGTAAAACAGTGATTCTCGAATTATTTTACAAAACAAGAAATTTTGGACTTGAATCTTAAAGTGAAATAATTTTCCTAAATCATAATTTTCGATTACTGTTAAACAGAATGATTTTTCATGAACTGAATAGTGATTTCCAAACATACTTTTTTTTCAAACCGCAATATGATCTATCGGGTTTCTTCCTTCAAGGAATGTGAATTTTCAACCCAAATACAAATAATTTTTTTTCGTTCAAGTGAACTTCAGTGATTATGGCAATTTGAATTTTGAAATAATTTGCGTTCAATAACTAAAACTTTTCTGTCATTTTACTGAAATAATCAGTGAGTAAAAAGGGTTTACAAAATTTTATTGAAATTTTATCGCATGTAGGAGTAGCTAATGTTTAGGTCAATTTGAATAATAATGATGTTTTACGCAGATATTATTTTGAACTTACACTGTCGCGTACAGTACAAGTGTTGTAGTGAACTGAATTGTCTTTTGACTAAAGCGAGTGCACGCACATTAAACTTTGAATGCTTTAATGTTTTCCTATGGATTTTCACGTTGGAGTTTAATATTTTCTACAGTGACCTTGTACACCAGGGGACAATATCGCTGTCTTCTGGCGGATAGGTAGTATACATTAAAACTTTTATTTCTCCTAATCTTCCCGCCAGAATACGACGAATGTCACTGGTGCAGTTTTCAACTGTAGGTCCTACTGTAGTGCGTGGTCCATTACTGGTGTGTGTGAGGATTTGCTACGTACTCGTTGTTTTACGAGATTCAGAATGTTTTATTTTTGCCACCTCTTTTATCTGAGCTTTTAGAAACTAACTTCGGTGACTTACGTGCGTTTATGGATAAAGTATGATTTGTCGCCTCCAGTCTGAAGTCTGTGTGCATGGAGGCTTGGGCTACTCTGGCATTTTCTATGCGGTGATGTGGGTTGTTATCTGCGCTCTCTTCTCTGGTGGGGTGGGGAATTCTTTCCTTCTCTGTCTCCCCCTTTTTCTTTCCATCGTTTCAGCTTATGTCTGTCTGTGTTCTATATTTCCGATTTAGTTATTCTTCGGTAATCTTGTGCTCCCTCTTCGGGATTTTTTCGGTACTTGTGTGTCCTAATGATAAGAGATAGTATTTATTTTGGTTCGATAGTCTGATACTTTATCTTTCGCGTCTGTCGAGTGGTCGTGGGTCATGACCTCGGCTGGTGAAGTCGTAACTTAGCTCTCGAGTAATTCGTTTGAGTTGGTCCAGCTGGCCGGCTTCCAGTCTGGGTGTCATTGTAGACTCTTCGCGAGCGTTACCCACTTATCCACATGAAAGTGAAGTTTCACTTTCTTTCTTTCTCACCCTTCTTTAGGGAGAAGACACACACAGGGGCATCTTCTAGTTGTGAAGTTTGACGAGGCTTCACTGGGAAGCGTCCGAGGTGTTTTCATGTTCGGCACTTAGGCTCTTTTCGCCCGGCGCTTGTCCCATTTTGAACCTTGTGTCCTTGGGTAACACGGTTCAGATTTTCTGCTTTTAGTAGGTTGAAGTGTGTATGTGTCCCCTTCCTTGGAGGTGTGTGTGTTTTTTCTTACACAAACTTTCCCATTTTAAACACACACACAAAAAAGTGCTGTGGATCTAATTAGTAAGCAAACTTTATTTTTTGTGTAAATACAAAAATGAGGATGATATCGTAATCGCTGTTGGTAAAACTGCTAATTTTCTGCAACGTCGAGCGCGAGACATCCATGGATTATGATAGACAAGGAACATAAGCAGCACATAAAACATCATTTATCATTCTATCGCAAGCGACCCACAGAATAGTAAACTTCGAGTACGAGCGCCTAGTAACTAATTCCTCAATCAAGCTAAATCGCTACATGTCGATTCTCCAAGACTGAGCTTGAATATTATAAGTTACATGCATTAATTAGTGATGAGAAGCTTCTACGGAAAGAAAACACAGTGCTATTTCCTCTGCGCCTACTGATCGGTTTTTTTTAGTGATTATAAAGAAATTATGTGGAAGGATGGTTTGCGAATAAAATTTAAGAGGAGTGCAAAAAATAATGTTTTATTTTATCGATGGAAAGCAAAGAAAATGGATGGTGCTTTAGATGATAGTACACTAGCTCATGCGGGTAAACTTATGATCACCTGAATGGAACTGAGAATGTCAACTGTTGAATATGAAATGATTTATGCGATGAAACTAAAAGCTGATATACTTCGGAAGCCTCAAATACCAATTCAGTTTCATACATATCAAAGTATTCAACGGCACGTATCTGGTTCTTATTTTGAATTTGATGTAACAACACCGTTTAATTCATTGCAGTTTGATATGCCCGATTTCGTAACTATTCTCTTTCAAACAAGTCGTGATGATGATACACAACAAAAGGATGCTAGTAAATTTGATCAATGTAGTTAAAAATATTAATTTAAAGAATGGTCGCAATGAAACTTTCGCTCGTGAGAAATCTAGATATCGCCCATGACATAGAAGTGACACAACTCAAAGTTTGGCAAATTTTATTTTTTGACATGGTCAGATGCACAAGGCGTCATCATTCTATCACCTCACACATTTTCATGCTCGTAGCTTGAACGGTGGCCGCTAGAGAGCAGTTCTGTCGTCTCTGTACTACGTTAAACGTAATGTTAATTGATTTCGTTTTTCTGCACTCCTGAAAACTTGCATTTTTTTGAGCTGTGTCACTCTTCTATGTCGAGAGCGATATGACAAAGGTTATCTTAAAATGTATGATAGTTATACAGCATTTAAGCATGCGACTTAAAACAATACTGATATGTTCTATTCGCCAACAGGGTTTATCGAGAATCGCTCCATGTTTGTTATTAACACTAGTAAACGAAAGCAAGTGGTAGTAAATGGAAGAACGAATATTAAAATTATAGTGGATTTTGAAGAAGCAGTGGCTGCAAATACCTTTTGCACAGTGATACTAATAGCTGAAATTTCATATATTTATGACATGAAGAATGAAAGGGTATTGGAGCAATTTTAACGAAAAAAAATCCCAGAAGCAAGCAACTGAAAGCACATGAGTTACATCAGCTGTTAGTTCAAGATTTGAAGCCTATACATTATCTAGTGTTTCCCAAAGCACTATACAACATGGCAATGAATGAACTGTAGATGCCTATGAATACTTATAATTATGTGTGCTTCACTATAATAATAAAGTAGAATGTTTAAATGGAAACAGCTCCAGTCTAGAATGTGTGGTAGAATTCCCGTAATCACCTGATATAAGATTTAAGATTGACAATTGAAGTTAAACATTTCCTTGCGGTTCTTAGTGCAGTGCAGCATAGCAATGAATGATCTGTAGTTGCTTATGTGTGCTTCACTATAATGATAAACCAAAATAGAAGCGGCTCTGGGTAATATAAGATACATATTCTCTAGCGGTTCCCAGTGCAGTGTAGCATACCAATGAACGAATTGTATATGCTTATGATGATAACTGCTTCACTACAATACTAAAATGAGAGTGGCTCTGACCTATAATGCAAGATAACATTCCGATATTCGCCTGGTATAAGATGTTAGTCTGAAGCCTAAACATTCTATAGTAGTTCTTAGTGCAGTGTAACATAGCAATGAATAATCTGTAGATGGTTGTGTGCGCTTCACTAGAATGCTAAACCAAAACAGAAGCGGCGTTGGCCTATAATGTGAGGTGTCGTTTCAGTATTTGGAACCGGGGAGACGAAATTAGCCACTACGTCAAAACCGACATAACATTTTTGGTTACCTAGTAGGTATGAAACAAGATTTTTCCACTACTACGGTTTGGCGGGCGCTAGAGATGGGGTTTCGCGAACGACGCGGAGCGAGCGGCAACAGTATAACAACATGGCGGCTGAGGAATGATGGGTCACAATAAATATCAAAAATAAATAGTTCAATTTTAAATATCTCGCGTTCTACTATTATTTGGCCTTGTAACTTATAGGGTACCTGCGTAACACCTATAGCAATACTACCAAATAAAAACACCATCAATGCCATATAATACCAGTAATACTAAAAGTTCCACGATGTTAGTACTATTCTACTACTACCAGAACACGATCGTTAATCATACTCTATGAAGTATATATATCGTGACGGCTTGATTACTCCACTCAGCGCTCGTCACGCTTGACTGATAGGGGCGACTCAGGAAAGTATCTACACCACTATTAACTTGGCAACACTTGCCGTAAAGGTCTCTTCGTGTTTTGACACTAAAGCTTATATATGATAATATGTATAAATCTTTCATAGCTATAGCTTGTAGTGATAAAATTATTAAGTTAGCAACACTGTGTGCTTGAAACAACATTTTACACCTACTAAGTGGTTTGGGGCAAAATGCACATACTGAAAAAATGCATAGGGCAAGGTTTCTTGGCTGCCTGGCAAGACTGAGCATGCTGAGTTGGATGTCATGAGAGCGCATTCGAGAAGAATCGCACCACAGGCAGAAAGGTAGTTTACATAGGTAAGTAATCATTTGAGTGCATGAAATATATTTTCATATGGTTTGATATAACTTCGAGATATATGTTGTGAAACATGGTTTTTTATCTATTACGTGGCTGTGAAACAAGTTTTTGCATTTACTACTACTATAATTATGTGGCTGTGAAACAAGTTTTTTGCATCTACTACAACTATTACGTGGCTGTGAAGCAAGGTTTTGCAGTTACTACACCATGAACAATGCATCGCTACAGCCATTTGTGTCTTTGTATATACACTTTATGAGACGAACATGTATCCATGAAGACCTAAACCTTTGGGGGACGAAATTAGGAAACAAATACTGGTAAATGGTAAAATGCATTATAACTTGAGGGACGAAATTAGGGAACCTTAGACGGTTTTAACGTCGATGAAATTCTCGTAAATGGTAAGATGCCATCGATTCTGGTGCGCCAGAACTTGCCTTTCTATACTACTAACTTAGCGCTGGCTAGAAGCTTATCAGTCGATTGTAAATTAGGGGTTAGTATCTTAGTGGCCATGTGCGTACTCTACAAAGTTTTATTAACATTTTCAGTTTTTCACCATAATTTTGTTGCTCGTTCTCGAGGCGTCGGTTAACGCAGTTATATTATTTAATATTCATGGTGGCTGCTCTTCGGATTTCAGAACAATGGATCGATACGTTTCTTTTGAGCCCCATGTCTTACTTGGCTCTCAGTACGTTTTGCAGAGCCATTAAAACAGAAGTAATAAATTGCCAAGCTACTCGGAAATTAATCAAATCAGTTGCTGCAAAAAAGTATTGCGATCTGCATGAAACCTTACGTCATAACGCGCGCTGCAGCTTGCTAGCGTGGGGCTAGCTCAACAAACCGTCGACAGTTAAAATTTCTGAAGCAGTTTTGTTTATCGAGAATACACAGCAATCGGAGATGATCAGTTCCCAAATACGGATGTACTTATATGCTGTGCAGAAATAAGAGTGCGGGCTCTCTTTTTTTTTTTTTTTCGTTTTTTGTTTTTTAAGAAAAATATTCAAAAAAATTAAGCTATGTGCGTGCAACCGGTTCTTCGTATTTAGGAATTTGCGCTCTTATCGTAGTACAAACTTGAACATCTCTATTTCATTCAGGTTGCAATCTTGGAAGAGGGGAAAAAAAAACAATGGAAGAGAGGAAAAGAAAGAAATCTGGTTATAAATTTAGAAAACAGAAAAATATAAACAATTACGAGAATCTGCTCAATTTACCTCTAAAATAACGAAATTCTACAAAAAAGACTTGGATGCAGAATCAACACCACAATCAAGCAAAGAGGAAATCATATTAGAAGCGATCCCTTGTCATGACCAGCGTGTGAAATTACCTTCAGGGAATACCAGTACAACCTTTTGCTCCGCTTCAGATATTTCTCGAACACCTGCTTCAAAGTCTGAAAGTGCTCTTGATCCAGCAGCGCAACAAACTTTAGTATTTACGTTACCCACAGAAGAAATATCCTGATGATATTTTGGATACTCCCTTTGTCAAGACGATAGACTACTCTAAGAAACCTAAGCAAAATGATTTCCCCCTATACTTCGCGTTTCTCCCCATTCAACTGAATTAGAAAGATTTGCCTTTCACAGAAAAGAAACCACTCTTTAACAGTGAGCGAGGCGACAACCGAACTTTTAATAGGCATTGGCTGTGTTACAATAAAAAAGCCAACGATTATTCTGTTTCTTGTGCATTGCTTTCAGCACGGGAATTTCTGTATTTTGCTCTGGCTTCAATGATTGGAGACATGTACATCAGAGAGTAGAGGAACACGAAACATCAAAAAGCCATGTTGACTCTGTCATATCATTTACGGCAATGAAACAAAAAAGCATTTACGACTTACTTATTAAGAACCAAAGGGAAAGAGAAAAGCAAGAAGAGAAGACACGTTGTGGAAATTGTTATTGATGTACTGAAATGCATAGGCAAACAAGGTCTTGCTTTTAGGGGATCAAAAGAAGGTCATTATCTTGGTGACGATACAATTAATCACGTAAACTTCCAAGATATTATTCTCCTGTTAGGGAAGTATGATGCATCCCTAGGAAAACACCTCAACAGAGTCATAGAGAAAAGCAAAGTTATTTGTCAGCTAAGGGAAAATAAAAAAACAAAGAAGATACGGGAGTTGGAAGGGGGAGTTACGTAACTTTTTAGGTAACAACACACTCTACAAAATAATTAAAATTATTAAAGACGAAATGAAGCGAAAAATCGCTAATGATGTAGGGAAAACATCGATTTTTTTTATTTTGATGGACACTACGGTGGACATATCCAGCAACGATCAGTGCGCATTTGTTATAAGATATGTTCAAGGCTACGACGATTTTGAAAGACTCATTGCCTTGAAGTGTGTAGAATCAGCTAATGGGGAGAGCTTATTTAATTCGTTAAGAGATACTTTGGACGAAGTACAAATACCTCTAGAAAATTGTATAGAAGATGCGTTTGATGGTGCAGCAAATATGAGTGGACAATACAAAGGAATAGCTGCAAGATTGACTGATGTCATTCCAAATCATATTCCTTAATCTAGTACTCTCCGATACGGTACAGTGTCTATCTGTAACAATATACTGTTTTAATCTACTACAAGAGGTCCAGGTATTCCTTAAGGAATCCCTGAAAAGGCTACAAAAGTTTCTTGAAGAGAACCCTTCATTCAAACTTGAACCAATTTGGGCAACAAGGTGGCGAAGTCGAAGTGACGCTACAGTACAAATATTTGGAAGGATTAATGATTGGATTATAAATGATCAACTCTAATCACATGCATCAGTGTACCTGGAGTTGCTAATTGCATTGTTCAAAATTTCTCGTTCTTTAGATTTCAATTCAAAAGTGAGGAATGATGCTTCAACTTTTCTTTCGAAATTCACTAGGTTTAAAACCATATTACTTGCTACGGTGTTCCTGCAGATCTTTACGATTACCACTCCACTATCAGATTATTTGCAAACGAAGAACCTCGACTATGCTCAAGCATGGAGGATGATAGAATCATCTGTATAAAGACTGAAACCTTTGAGATACAGATTTGTAGAAACTCTGGACGCTGCTAGAACTTTCGTTGGCAAAATGTAAGTAAAATTAGAAGAAAGAACTGAAATGGATAATACACTCGAAGATCTAAGCATGGAAATCGAACTTTCGAAGAAACAACAAAGGAAAATAGTCAGTTCTCCGGGGGAAGGCGCGAAGCATGAAAGTGTGGGATCAACTTCAGAAGATGTATTTTGAATTTCGATCTTCAACTGTGTCTTGGATACTATCATTCAAACCATGGATAGTAGATCTGTTTGTCACAAAAATCTTTATCTAGATCTTGTGTGGCTGACCAAAAAACATTTGGTGATCTTAGTGAAACCTTAGCTCCCTATGCGTTGGACAGAATTTGTTAAATTATTCCATCTCTTGATAAGGAAAAACTTAGAGAAGAACTGCTTTCCTTTGCTGAAGTGTGGCCTCTGATCAGAGGGACCCCTAACGCCGAAGAGTATAATGATGAAGTTAATGTAGACAAACATGCCCTCGAAAAAGCTTTTTATTGGAATGATGATGATGATAGAGAAGATGAAAGAAAGCCATTGAAGTGTGCATATAAAAAGGAATGTAACTCCTGCATCAAATGTGCACTGAGAGTACTTCTTGATTTGAATATGTACTCTCTCCAACACACGGAACTATTCAAGGTTTACATAATATTTGCTATTCCTCTGACGCAAGTTTCACGTCAAAGAACATTCTCAAAGGTGAAAATAATAAAAAACCGGCTTAGATCAAATATATCCAATGATAATCTTGAGGCACTTTTCATAATGAACAATGAGAGAAATATTTTAAATGACATTGATAATGAAGTGATAATAAAAAGGCTGTGTGAATCCAGTGAGGAGATGAGGCGGTTATTTTTATTTTAGGAACAAAAATATTCTGCAGAAAATCACTATTTCTACGTTTTCCTTATTTCGTTAGTTAAATTTTTATGCATCGGGTGGCGTTAGAATTAGTGAACGGTGGCAGCGCAGGTGGTGTAGCGTAGAAGCCCAATTTCAAATCAGAAATAACAAATCACAAAACAGTAAAATCAACAGAAAACACACAGGGAAAACCATACACACACATACCCCCCCCCCCCCCACACACACACACTTAAGTAAACACTGAAAATACTGAAATTAACACAGAAAAAATCACAACCGAAGCGACCGGGATCGTTGTCAATTTTTCTGTGTTAATTTCAATATTTACCTAACACAAGGTTCTTGTGAAAAAAGGAATTACATCAACTGGAAATACTGTTTTTATTCGAAACTATGAAAGGAAATATTAATATTTACAAATAATAATTGGTATCGATTGGAGGTTCATAGGACATGTGAAGGACACATTTGTGAGATATAATTTTAATTTCTCAGTTTTTCCGAGTGTAGTATAAGGATATCATCAAGTAGGACCTTCTTTTCTGACGATGAGACAATGTGGAAGGTGGAAGAAGAAGTCTCAAGTTGCACATCTTTAATTTGCCTTCAAGAAATTAATCAACTCTATTCTGTTTTAAAATAATGAATCCAAAACATCAAAGAAGGTTACGTAGGGACAGCATAATACGAAGTTGGTTTAAAAGAGAATGAATATTAAAATCCTTCATACAATGTCAATGACAATGACCTTACACTCCATTACACCAAAATGTAGAAGTAATTACTCTCATAATGTCGTGTTGGCGAAAAAGAGACAACCTCTACCTCAAACTACAGAGATTTGAAGGACTCAGTAAGTCGCTAATTCTGCCGACCTTTTGAACTGTCATCAGAGAGAAACTCATTATAGTTCCCAACGATCGTCTTTAAACGAAGAGACGAGCTCACAGCATGAGACAAGGTAAATTGCGATGTATACATTACACGCCAGAGACAGAGAGGGCTAATATGTCGACCATTAATAACCAAATCGACCTATTAGAAATGACAGCTGAGTTACGGCAAATAGAGTTCCGCCTTAGCATTTTACAAACTTTATTTTATGGTTATAAACGCTGGCTACGAACAAGGAGGAATTCTAATAACACACTCTCTATAACAATAGAAATATAAAACTAAAATTTTAAACAGTTGACATGCTAATCAGCATTGATATTCAAGAGAAACAAAGGGAACAGCAAATACATTGTTTCACGTTGTAAGAGTGTAAATGTTTAGACAGTTAATTGAGACAGAAAAATCTTTAAGAAACGTGTTCTCTGCTTCAAATTTACCAAAGTACTAACAAGCTCCACGGACAACGCTTATCATCTGATTAATCGAACTACTGCACAAATGTAACAGTTCTTGTGTACTTAGCTGTGTCCTAACGCTTCCCTAGAAAACAAAATCTTTTACATATCGCGCAGCAAGAAAAAGAGAAGAAAGAACTACTAGAAAAAACAAATAAAAAATGCAAATAAGCATATTTCAAACTATTGTTATCTTTCTTTACCTGTATGTGCCGCTGCAATTCGATGGCAGAGGTTCAGGTCCATTTTGCCACGATTCCACCATTAAACTGGTATGAAGATTTTCAGCAACCAAATCCATGTAAAGATCTGTTCAAAAATACAAAGTAATCATTGTGTAAACTTAAATGCTGATTCAATAAAATAACTGGGGGTCATTCTTAAGTTTTGACTATCTTTTATCATTTCTTCTTAAGACACAGTGCCACACATAACTATCGGAACGAATGTTACTACAATTATGTATATATTAAATTTAACAAAACATAAATTGTAACACAAATTTATTTCATCAATTATATATATACCTGGTATATATATATATATCAGAATGTTTTGTGTGAAGAAGGTATTATAGAACGTTGAAACTGCTATGCTTACTGTGTGGTTTATACAAGTTCTCAACACGGTTTTATTCAAATTAAGCAATAGTAATTTTATCTCGAGAATCAAACTTAAGGATTTACAAACGAAAACATAGTTTTATAGCCTCATTAAAGTATCAGAATATGGTGAACTCAAGTCAATCGACACTCTGCTGAGTTTCCTTTTCTTCAACTAACTAATGAAAGTTTCTTTGATATTAAATGAACATATTCCTTAGTCACTTCTAAGCCTATTTAGCCCATTATTTCACAAGAATCTCCTTCAGTTCTGTTTTGGTTCTGGCATAATGTCTCTGTTTTCCAATCCGTTCTATATGCGGACTTTAGAAACATATATGCATAGGTACAAGTGTATTTTCGAATAAAAAAAGTTAAAGCTAATCTATTATATATTAGATGTATCACACATAGTTGTCATATTTACAGGCAAGTTCAGAAGAGTTGAGCTCTGGGAAAAGGTGGTGGTTGAATTGAGAGGCAATATGTTTTCCTCAATTTCACTTTAACTGACAATGTTTCCAACTGTATAACTTTTTAAATGGTTTTCGTACGTATAGATGATTCTGCTGAATGCCAAAATATACCAACGTATTGTATTGGCCCGATGTTCTCCATTTCTTTTAAAGAGAAATCTTACCGGCTTTGCTTTTTGGAATGCTCTAAGGACTCCCCCCCCCCACACACACACACACACACACACTGTCCCACAGAGGTCAATGGGTGACAAGGAACAAAACTTTACAACTGGCTATATAAACCATGCAACCAGTGCATATTTTTTTTAGATAAAAACCTGAAAGAATAGAATAGAGTAGAATAGAAATTTATTCGTCTGTTTAGTACATGCAGGTCAGGACCTACCTTTGATCTTTCATCATTGCGGACTGGTGTGTTTTCGAAATTGGAGGCTAAGAAACATGTCTAACCCTCACTTCTCTTGCTACTGACCGAGTTTTGGGACCATGGTACAAAAGCAGCAGACACATGACAAATAAACAGGAGCAGGAAAAACAAATTGTTAAATCAAACAGATACGATACAATAGTGTTCTAATGATTGCTTTATTAAAGTAACCAATTGCTTCCTCTCTTCTTAATCTTTTCTTCCCGGGCGTTGATAGTTCACCACCAGTCTTAACAAATCTTGTTTCACTCGTTTATTTGTCGCCAGAAATACTTTCAATTCTCACTAAAAGCAAAGTAAGCAACTGATTTTAGAACGACATAGGGTCGCAATATTGTCAGAAGGAAGCAAAACCGATCCACTCTCTCCATGTGACGCGCTGTGTTCCCTCAAGGTCAGAGTTCATCATTTTGGAACAGACCTGTTGAACATGGACACATTAAGGTTCAAGCCTTATTTGTACAAATTTTGTGTCACATATATTTCGGGTTATTTATAAAAAAATTACTTCCAACTTTTTAAATTCGAAAATGTACTTATACCCCTTGGCTTCTGGCGTTGACGTATGTTCTCGAACTCTAACGTGGGATTTTTAAAGCGTAAAGCGTGTTCCATATAATCCACTGCCGAACAATATCTGTAGCACACCTCGCGTCATTGTCTTGTTGGAAATAAACATAATTTCCTAAGTTCAACTTCTCAGAGCTTTCTTTTCTGGAAAATGAGGTTACTCTTCTTAAAAAAAAATGCCGTATACAATTGGAGGCTGTACAACCCTACATTATTACAGTTTTGCTCTATATTTGAGTCTGTCTAGCTCGTTTTGAAGACCCCATTTCGTAAATGATAATAAGGGCAGCAATAACGCCAGGATTAGAAGGAGAAAGTCGTTTGTCAGCAAAGCAAATGCCCAAAAAAGTTATCAGTTTGTACATGAATTTGTATCAATAAATAACTGCTTTTAGGACAAATCTTTTGGCTAAGATAAGAGCAAGTCCAACGTTCAGCAAACTGATGGCTGAATATTAGTATGGAGAAGACGCAACACAGAATAGGATCCTTAAAACATGGTAGGCGGAGTCAAATATGGAGGAGGAGCTGTAATTGCGTAGAGTTGTACGCAGTGCTGGAAGTGGGTTAGAAAAGGTAAGGGAACGCTTGAACCTAGTGGCGGCGATTGACTCATTTAAACAGTCAATAATATGACTCAATAATAAACAATCACGAATTACCTCTCACCGGGAAAAAGACGTCCTTTTCGACTGAAAGTGAATGGGCTAGCTCGTAGTAGGCTGAAACTACGTACTCAAAGTTAAGAAATTACAAGAAATTAGTGTCATAGCTCCCCACTCGCCCTCTTGAATATTTTTTAAATCTTTTTTTGCTCTTGGAAGCTAAACGACACATCGGAGGAAAGAATGGATATGATTTTCGGACTCACCGTTGTTTGTTTAGTAAAATTAATGGGTTACCCCAACCTTCCGTTTTTTAGGTTCGACAGACTAGTTCTTGCAAACTGTTTTTTTTTTTCAGTCTCAGAAAACGAAAAGTAGGGGATTCTAATACCAAAATTAAAAAAGTACGGGTATGGTGGTTTCCCGAGTTCCCCACCCTCCACTTCGAGCTCTGGTTGTATGCCTCTAACTGTGTGCGAATCTTATTTTATAGCGGATACGATACGATAAATTTGCAAAAGTGAGATACGATATGGAATGGTACAGACGATAAGCGGAATGTCAATACAGCATGAAAGTCATGCAAACGCGAACATAATCAATGATAGAGGCATGTGAAAATGCATGGTTCACATATGGTGGGCTGGGATACGTTTTCGTTGCTTGTGAAAAACTGTATCTACTGGACAAGTTTGCTCTTGCGTGTCACCTCCTCATTTATACAGTTTACTATAAAACAAAGTCTGCGAATTACAGAAAAATATATTTCCTAAAGATGCACGCTGCATTCATCTAGTCACTATGTATATAATACTACAAAATAAATACGTACACAACTTTGTGGTTAATACACAGCAGTTAACGTAAACATAAAACACACGCTATTTCTAAGGTCTGCGCTGTACCAAACGGAACGAATATAACACATATCGTGTGAAAACCAAAACCACTATGAAACGAGCAAGATAATTGTTTTATTATAGACAAAATCAAAGCGTCTCCGCATAAACCCCAGAAGGACACATACTTTGAACATATGTGGATTAAACGTTAGTACCGAAACGTAATTTCAACGTTGTAAATGTGCCGAAATGTCCAGCTGTTCAACGGCTTATTCAACATTCCGTTGAATAATGGTCGAGAAGAAACAGGTTGTTAAGTCCTCTTTACACGTTAAATATAATATCGTAGAATGCTGTAGGCGCTTATTTGTTACTTCCCAGGCTAGCTTTATAGTTCATAAGACTCTTCTTCTCCATATCTCAGCTGTAGGTATAATATTCGTTCAAGTATGACGTTACAGGGAATTCTCAAGATGCTCTCTTTAAAGTTACCTCAAGTAAGGTGGGATAAATTTGAGTTGTAAATAGAAACTCGTCCTAGGGAAAATTTCTTCCACTAGCGAGATTTTACCACCAGTCGAACAAAAATCAGGTAAACGTAAGTTAAAGGATAAAGATTTTTATTTCATTGTATTTCTTAGCATCCTTTAGATATCCTAGCTGTCAAATTCCTACTATGATGTTTTACATATCTAGGTTAATAATACAGCTTAGTTGTTTAACATTTGACTTATTGATCATAACTAGAAAAAAAAACTTCTACAGACATTATTATTTCCCTGGTTATCTTAAATTTATATAATCGCACTGTTAAACTAATTATCAACTCACGATTTGTAATTACGAGCATATACAAACTTCGAAAGTAAAAAGCTTGCCATCTAGATCCCGAACATAATCAAATTTGCTTGCACATAGTAATTTTCCAGTCGACAAATCTTTGCTCGCACAAAACTAAGCATACACATTAGCTTCTGCAGTAAATAGGTATTAACTTCTCCGATAACCATATTTATAACCCAATACAATTATTTAGTAGTTTAAAAGATTTGTTTATACATTAAAACCCTTTCATTGTACAAGATACTAAACTAACCGAACGTAGCTTACTTTGACCAACCTAAACCGACATGATAAAACGTAGGCTGGACTTCGGATACATCCCACATTATAAATGTATATTACATTATTACAAATGCGTTAACTTAATTCCGATTAGGTTAAATTACATTGAACTACATCCTTTTAAGTTTATAGTCCTTCTTTTCGTTATTCAATCACGTATACTAAAACAGACTAACCTAACCTCAAACAGTCTAACAGCCTATGTACCCATATCAAGGCTGAAATCAAAAAGCGGGCGATGAAGAAACGGGTCCAGTTGGCCAAGACAAATCATGGTAATTGGTATACACGTTTAGCTGCATTTTGTCCGTTGCTTCCAACATAATATACAGTATTAATTTTCCCACAATAAATTATCTAACCGTCTGCTGTGGGTTTCAAAGCTGGAGCTTTCCACACTTGTCATTGGTAGCTTGACACGTTATCCCCTCATCTACGAAGTCGCTTTGAGATTCACTACTCTTTTACAATATTTGTAGTAAAAGGCAGTCTTGAAAGCAGTCGCCACAAATCCAGATGTGTCGTTTCACCACCATGTAAGAATAAGCATAAAGAACACTTTCCTTCTTTCTTTGTTATGTGCATTTTCCTTCTTTATCACTTTGACCATCGCTTCACTATTAAATATGTATTTCTCAAGAAGTGTAATACGTCACCTTAGGAAAACGCATATAAAGAGAAATCTATGTCATAGTTGAAAAGGGAAGTTGAAAAGATTTGATATTAACAAAATTAAATGTTCGTTGAAATATAGTTTAAAATTCAATCTGTTTTCAACATGCAAATGAGAACATGAGAAACTTAGTTAATTTTATTCTATTAGCTTTTAAGAACATTTTTATGCAATTAACTTGAAATGACACATACGATGCGTAATCTACGGCACAGTTCAATATAATAGTTAAAAACACGTCACACTAAGGTCCTGTCAACGAAATCAAATTTTCGTTGGAATATAGATTGAAATTCAACGTGCTTTCAGTATGTAAAAGAGGACACAAAATAATAGTTAATGGCATTGAATTAGCTTTTAATTACACATTTTATTCCATTAAATTAGAAAGAATCCCATGAAACGAAATCTATACCGTAGTTGAAAATAACAGTTGAATGCACGCTGAACTAACATCTTTTCAACAATATCAAGTCTTTGTTGAAATATGGTTTAAAAATAAACGTGCTTTTCTCAACCGATAACGGGTAATCAACGAAATTAACGCAAACTCAACGTTCAAAACACATTTATGTGCTACTGAGGAAATAAAATGTTCCTCTAAGAACTATCGAAATAAAAAATATAGACAAAGTCATAGTTTTCCCCACCCTTTCATATTATGAGGAATCCAACGGTGTATGGCTCATCTCTGCCTGACTTGTAGTTACTCAAGCAAACATTCTGATGGGGTAGATAAAAATTACATTTTTTTCTTCCGTCATGGTTAGGATGTCAAAGTATGAGCGTATGCAAATTCTGCGCCCTCGAAGGCAATTTAGGAGAGCTCGTTTCGATTATAAAAAAAGGTAAATTCTCTCTATGGAAAGGCATACAGAGTTCAATCTATGATATAGAATAAAATCAGAAATGCAGTCACCGTACAATAAAAGAGTTTTGTTTATAAAGTTTTATGTTTACACTGACATTTTTCAATGAGAATACGTTTTTATACAACTCTGCAGTTTTCTGAAAACAGGAAAATAAAGAACAAAGGAAAACAAATGTAGAATGTACTTTCATATTTCAATCAAAAGTCACACAAAAGGTTATTACATTTCTGTTTTCGTAAGTAATATAAAACTTCAAACGCTTGTTGTTCCTTTCATGATGTGATCAAAGTCACTTGGGAATTCAGAATATTTGCACTTCTATTTCTTCAAATCTCATAAAATAGAGCATGTTTACTTGTATATAAGAACGGGACTAGATAAAAGGAAAATGAACAAATGTTTAGAGTAAAAGGATTCCTGATTTCCTTTTTCATCTCATACCTACACGCGTAAATAGATTCACACATATCTGTTGTCTTTAAACAATATTTTATAGTTTGCGAGAAACAAAAAGTATCCTATGTTTACTTGCTTCGATCTTTCTTTAGTAATGTTCTCTCTCTGGTTGTCTCTCATTTATTCTGCAAGAACTATTTCCTGGTTGGTCTTGCTCCGTTCATGTTTAGTCATGATGGTCGATCTACCTCTGCTAGATTCGCTGTGAATACACTATAGCTATTTACATATCAACTATGATGGAACTCCCCTGAACCTCAAACATAGTTCCAACGCTTTTATCCAATCAAGGATAGGAATTTTCCAGGTCTTTTCCAGGTGTATTTAACTTTTATCCATACATATGCCACGAACATACCTACACATACCATTGGAAAAGCTTGATGAAAGTTACTGATTAAGATAACTAAGAAAAAAAAAAGGATTGCAAAAAGAACATTTTAAAGTGGTCTCTACCACTCCCCTATGGCCAGATCACAGACAGTTCCTTTTGCATAGCTTTCAAGAAAGCAATCCACATTTACTATTTACTTTACATTTCCCATACAAAAAGAATAAAATACAAACAGATAACACCAATGAATACTTGAACTATAGTTTAAGGTTAGTATTCATTGATAACACTTCTGTCACAGAAAAAAGTACAGACTGGCTCCGTTACATATAAAAAACAACAACAACATAAATTCTCCCTAATCAGGGGCGTATCCTCGGGAGTGACCCCGCCGGTCCATTTGTCTGGGAAGCAGTGTTCGATTTGCCAGGGGGATGCCGGGGATTCTCTCTGTTGCCAGAGGGTTTCATATCCGGTTGTTGATTCTGAATATCATCCCAACCAGGGATAAAATCTTTGTATTTCTACCCAAACAGGTAGTAAGCTCACATTGACCAGCAACTACTAGTTGTAGGATCCCCCCTTCGTAATTTATAACAAATCCACCACTGCTGGGAAGTGTAATATAACCCAATACAGAAGACCGCTTAATCCACTTTTTCTACTACCGGTAGCATTATGGTCTTGCCGGTCTTTCAAAATTAATTTTTTCATACACAAGACTTGTTACATACTAAATTAAAAGAGTGGAAAGAAGGACCACTCTATTGTAGAATGGAATTTTTGAAGCAAAAGAGTGATTTCCAACAAACAGCTCTCGCTTTGGATGGAAAATAAGCTCAAACTTGAACGAGCGATTTATAATCGGTTTATTCTTCGATTTCAAATCTTTTTATAGTGATTTATTTACAATGCATCATGGGCAATGGCTACTAGTCAACTTTGTTCTCCACAGTTTGTAACTGCGAAAGTTATCGAAAGACTAAGCTATTCTGTGATATTTATATCGTTGCATTAGTTAAAATGAGAACAGAAAACTTTAGAGCTTTTCATTTAGAAAATATACCAGAAGATGTCAGGTGTAAGATATGTACGGGCAAAATTGATTCACGCTTATTCCACAGCGTGGTAGGAAGTATAGCACACGAGCCAAATATGGCTTGGAAATGGAATGCCCCTTTTAATATGGAAGAAACATGCAGTGAGCTAAGCTGTCTCCAATCGGATAATTATTGTGAACTAACTCCAAAATATCACTCGTTTTCACTTTTTGAATATTTTCTTTCCAACTTCTGGTATCAGATTAAAAAAAATTCACACACGTTTCTTTTAGTGCGACCAGTGGAAGACAAGCATGTAACATAAGTATACTTTGTAATCACCCCTCTCCCCGAAAAAAAATCATTAACTCTGGATAAAAAATAAGGCGTCAAAATAGAAAAGCACATGAATTGTGGTTTATACAAGGTGTGGCATAATAACGGGCTTTCTTGGATGCTCCAAAACTTATACTGTATTTTATTATAAAAAAATACAAAAACATCCACTACATCCTTTGACAATGTCATTTGTACAATATACACAGTAATATTCATGTTTTGAAAATTAAGCCCTGCAGGGGACCACCATTTTGATGTTAACACTTGGACAATCAGCGTTGGAAATCGTCCATACCACGTTCCAATTTCCAACATCTGAGTAGGAATGTTTCTGATTTCAATACGGGTGTTGTTTTTTTAGGCTTCGCAATCATGTCTGCGCGTCTTGCTTGCGCCTTATGTTTAAGGTACCCCCACAGAAAGTAATCACAAATTGTTAAA
This sequence comes from Lepisma saccharinum, assembly GCA_022664845.1. Lineage (NCBI taxonomy): Eukaryota > Metazoa > Arthropoda > Insecta > Zygentoma > Lepismatidae > Lepisma > Lepisma saccharinum. The sequence continues at coordinate 24,690 of JAGDQP010018834.1, forward strand.
TCTGGTAATCTGGTAGGGCAAGAAATGTCACAATTCCTTGAAGTGATGCGGTTTCCGAAAAGTCGGCGTAGGGCTTCCATGGAGATTCGCCAAATAAGTTATTTGAAGGGAAGTCTATAAGTTCAGGAGCGAGAAAAGTGTTAATCATTTCAGCATATCGTTGAGATGTGACTGTGGCTTTTCCCCACGCTTATCCTAGAAAAATAAAGGACCGATTATTCCCATTGATGCGTCCACACACTACACTGTGACTCTCTGTGTAATGGGCGTTGATTCAGTCCACAAAGAACTTATAATCATCCGTACTGAAATCAAAACCAATCCTGTTCAAATGTTCGAACGTGCCATGGTAATTTCAATCGCAGCTTGTCTGAGTGTCAACATCGAAACTGTAGGACCTATAACTTTCGAAACATGATCACGACTGTGTATATTTTACAATATTTAAGGATGCAGTGGTTGTGTTTGTAATTTTATTTTTTTAAAACGCGGTATCAATTTCGCTGCATTCAAGAAAAAGCTCGTTTTTATCCTACATGCTGTATATCTCCAACACATGCCACTGTAGACACGAAACAAAAACATTCTCTACAGGCAAGTATCAGTCTAGTGGCCGTAGCTCAGTCGATACAGCGCTGGCTTGGTAATCGGAAGGTTATAGGATGGCCGTCTACACTGACTGAGTTAGTACCGGGTCATTTTCCTCACGACACCAATAAATTAATGTTTATAATAATCCGCAGAGACAGAATAAACACACACATAAGGAGAGAGAGTAAGTATGGGAGAGGGAATTAGTAAGAGAGAAAGACAAAAAAGAGCAAGAGACGAAGTCATGAAAAGAAAGATAACGATAGAGAAAGATCAATGAAAGCATTGAAAGTAGATTGATTTATTATTATCCTAAAGAACAAACGCAAACACACTGTTTACTTTCTGATTCTGGCTAGTGATGCTTCTACTCTCTCCAATCCGAGAAAAATCTCTGATTGAGTTCTGTAAATAGTTGAAGCTATCATTTTGGTCGAAAAATTACCGCACTGGGTGGGAATCGAACCCCAACCGCCCGAATGGAAAGTCAAGACGGATCCACTGCACCACACTGCCAAAAACCTGCGGGACATATGTTACAGTTGTTCTGTGTTAAAAAAGGACAAGAAATTTGAACGCTTCATGTCAATGACTTGTTGGTAATTGCGCTGTTAACTCACAAATACTTTATTTTGCATCTTCCAACCAATATTCGTTAATCGTCGTCTTCTTCCTTTTCTACAAGGACATTCTTACCGAAGAGAATTCGGTTGGGTGCTTCCACATTCATTAGTATTCAACATTTACGAACAGAAGTGTCTATTCGATTGCTCACTTTTGCCTTGTAAAACGATTTGTGGTAAGAACAGGTTTTGAACCTCTATTGCCCACTTTCAATTATCAGAAGTCTGAGACCGTTCCAGTGGACTACCCTCGTGAGCTGATGCAAGAAGTTTAGAAATATCATTACTACTTTCAGTGGCCGGTTTCTCAAAACCTTTGGTCTAGTATTACTAATCTCTACACTATTAATATCTATTCGCTTCACAAGTTCCTCTTTCTCAAACTTACAGTTGTAAAATACTAGCTACAAGTCCACGGACTAGTACCACAAGTGAATGTGACTAATATAAGTAGTGATTCAGCTTCTCGAAATATCAGTGTAGTCGTCTACACTTGTAACCAACAAATAAATGTCCATAAGTATCTGCAGACTTGTAGCGTATGTAGACGGATTGTTACAAGCGAAGATTTACTTTTTATAGGAAAGGTATAACTGATAAGGAAGTTAGAAAATGGAATTACGTGCATACATTTTTCAAATGCACTCTAATTTTGAAAAAAAAAGTCATTAATATGGTGTGGTTCAACATTAAGAATACAGTCTTTCCACCATAAATTTTGGCTGCTTTAGGCAGTTGGGAGTTTGGCAGATGGAAGTGCTGCTATGGCAAAAGCTGTTATGAAAAAAAAATAGAGGAACTTGAAGAACAAAAACGACATAATAAAATCACTGAATCTTCAATTTTTACACAGAAAAGTGGAAAAGGATTAAAACCTAAAAATAAAATTAGTAAAAAAACTTTGGTACAAGAAGGGTCCTCGAGCACACTGAAAGCGCTTAGCAATTATGACCTCGAACATTTAGCAAAAATATTAAATATTTTCGTGGTGTTTTTATGTACGATAATTACACTTAAGTCTCCACAAAAAAATGATGTGCCATTGTTAACTTAGATAAATCCAGTAACAGTGGAACCCATTGGATTTGTTACTGGAAAAGTGATAATAAAGTTTTTGTATTTGATTTATTCGGTGGAATTCCACCAACATCAATGACTATCTTACTTGAAGTTTTAAACAACCATTAATTATTGAGTATAATAGTGATAGAATTCTACAAGTTGATAATGTTGTTTGTGGACACTTGTGTATAAAGTTATTAAAAATTTTGTCAATTACCCTGAGGAAGGACCTGTAAAAGCGATTTTTAAAATATAAAATAAAAAATAGAACAAATATGTCAGATTTTGACACTTTACTCAAGTTTTACATTTATCAGAAACCTCACCTATTTTATAATTAAGATTACATAATGAAATTCCTAACCACCATTATAACATGCTAATTGCATTGATTGGATTTTATACCATGTATTGATTCCAGATATAAAACCAAACAATAATTCCTTCACTTATAGTGAGAGAAAATTTAAAGTACCACCTGGACAATATAATGCGAGTACACTAGAAACAAAATTTCCAACTAATGTCCTCTTGCATGAAAATCATATTACACATCGAATGGAAGTTACACCCGGAGAAAACTTTAATTTGGGGACATTTGGAAATTTACTTGGTTTTAAAAACAAAACAATACATGAACCGAAAATAAAACATGTTGGAGATTCTCTTCCAAAATTTTTATCCATTGAAACTTTTAACATTCAGTGTAATCTAGCTCGTGGTATGATTGTGGCTAAAAATGATTGTTCATATAAAGAAAACTGATATTATTGCTACATTTAAATCATTAACTGAGTTCCTTGAACCAATTGCTTATGAACCACAATATACATTGTCTTTTCCCAGTACAATCAAATCATATTAATTGCATTGAAATTAAAGTTACAACTGAAAATCATGAACTAATTAGTTTGGTGGTGCTGTTACAAGTGTTATTTTACAATTAATATAATAATAAAAAACATGCATTTTATTGAAAGTTATGAACTTCAGTCATGAGACCTAATGGGAAGACTATTAATAATTTAAATGAATCCAACAAGGATTTAGAATTTGAAATAGATGTTGGTGATGGACTTATTCATCCATATTATGCCGATATATATATATATATATATATATATATATATATTAAATTTAAGGACCAATATTAAATTTAAAGTTATTGGTCGTGAGGCAAGTGGAACATTTACTGCAGGATCAAATATTAAACTCATCGACAACTTTGTACCATATTTATTTTCCCAAGTAGAAGTTAGAAAACATGGCACAACTATTGATTTTAATTCCATTGCGTTTGCTATTTGGATTTTTCAGTGATTATAAAGAAATTATGTGGAAAAGTGGTCTTAGAGTAACATTTAAAATAAACTCTAACCATGATAAAACATTTTGTCGATGGAAAATAAAAAAGGCTGATGGAACACTTAATGATGCTACATTACCAAATCCAGCAAAATTGAATATTAAGTCAATGGGACTTCGAATTCCTACTGTAGAATATGAAAAAAATCATGCCATTAAAATTAAATCTGATATATTAAAAATCCTCGAATACCAATACAATTCCACACATATCAATGTATTCAGACATGTAACAGGTGCATATATTGAATTTAATGTTACTACACAATTTAATTAGTTAGAATTTGACATGCCTGAGTTTGTAATTGTTTTATTCCAAACTGACCCTGATGGTATTAATCAGCAGATGGATTTTAGCAAATTTAATTACTGTAACGTAAAGAATATTTATTTGAAAAACGGTAGAAAAGAAATCTTTTCTAGATAAAATTTGAATCTTGATACAGTAAATGACGGTTTTTAAAACTATATGAAAGTTATACTTCCTTTAAAAAAGTAACACAAGGTAATACAAATATGTGTTATTCCTCTGAAGAATTTATTAAAAATCGACCAATATATATATTGAATACTAGCAAACGCAATTATGTAACAATTAATTAAAGAAAAAATATTAAAATTGTAGTTGATTTTACTGAGCCAGTTCCTGCAAACACAATTTGTTATGTGATTTTGGTTGCAGACATCATTTATCTATGATATTAAAAATGAACGTTTAATAACAATTTTAAATATTAAATACCTAACCAAAATTATTTTAATATATATCATTAAAATTAATTTGAAAAATAAATATGGCATGTAAATATATATATATATATATATATATATATATATATATATATATATCAAGAAGAAATTAAAAATATATTACATAAATTGAATAACAATATATTTACTGAGTTCAAGAAATAATCTGAATTAGAAATTAACAAACCACATAAAGTATTAAACAAAATGCAGAAATAAAATTTATGTTGTTATTAATGACAATAAACAAGAATTTAAAGTTATATTACCCGATAGATATTAAAAATCAATAGACAATCATGATATACACTTCTTAAATTCAGGGGATATAACCATGTATTATGAAGGCCTTTTAAATTTATTAAATAAATCAATGCACATAATTAAGTTTGCTTATAGTGAATATTCACTAAATATTTGAATAAAATAGTTCCATTTGCAAAAGATTTCTTTAAAAAATTATTAAATACTTTTTCAGAAACTCATACCAATTCAGCCGTTTTCAGCATTTCATTTTTGTCAAATTTTAGGATTTTAACCTCTCATATCTTAACAATCGTAAAAAATAATATTTTTGTTCTTAGCATCATTGAAAACATATAAATTTAAAATTTTAAAAATATTGAATTCTTACTAAAATCTGGAACTTTGTACCCTCATATCTCGAAAACCGTTAGAGATAGAGTAAAAATAACAAAATTTTGAGCCCCTACACAATAACTCACCAAGTTTCAGCCTCCTAGGGCCATTTTCATTTTTGTCAAAATATTGATTTTTACCTTTGACGCCTCATATCTCGAAAACCATTAAAGATAAGTTAAAAATAACATTTTCGTTCTTAGCATCACTGAAAACATAAATTTTAAATTTTAAAAATATATATTTTTTCCAAAGTTTGGAACTTTGGACCCTCATATCTCGAAAACAGATAGAGATAGAGCAAAATTAACAAAAAAAATTGACCCCTCTATACAATAACCGCTCCAAAACAATACAAATTTTAAATTTTAAAAATACTGAATTCTTACTAAAATCTGGAACTTTGGACCCTCATATCTCAAAAACGGTTAGAGATAGAGTAAAAATAACAAAATTTTGAGCCCCTATACAATAACTCACCAAGTTTCAGCCTTCTATGACAATATTGATTTTTTGTTAAAAATATCGATGTTTTACCAACAATGCAATACAAATGGTCATTTAGTTAAAAAATAACATCATAAAAATTGATCATTTTTATAGAGGAACTAATAGTAAGAAGTGGAAGTTATAAGAGGGAAAATCTAATTTTGTAAGGGCAAATACAAGGTATGATTTCGTTAAAATGAAAATTGGTCATTTTTATAGAGGAAAGGATAAATTATAAGCATGTTATATAGGGAGAAAATCTCATTTTATAGAGGGAAAAAAGTATGATGACCTACAACCTACATTACCGTACTACTCATAGGTTTCAAAGTTCATTTTCGTCTCTCCATGTTCGATAAAGATATTTTCTATTGGACATTATAAATTGTACCTTTCAGTTAATTTCAACTAGTGGTTCACCTAAAGTAAACATAGTGTTAAGTTCCCTGTTTTGGCGTTTGAAATGCGACCCTCTCAAGTTTTTTTATTGTTTGCTATACTACAAGAAATCATAAATATTTTTCCAGAGCCAAGGACATGTGATAATGTTTTCTGTTAAAGACAAGAAAATTCCAACCCTTGGTCGTTCACGCACAAACTCTCAGAATCACACATCGCCCACTCTACGTCATTTGGGTGGCCTATCTTCTAGGCTTAGAGAAAAATCTGCATAATAAAGTCATGTATACATTATATTGCCCACCATAGTACACCTATGCTTACACGTATTTCTATTTTGCTGTGAGAAACTAAATTTTACGTTAAGTAAAAAATAAGAGAAACTTTAATTCAATAAAGATTTCTGATAAATCAATTAGGCTAAATGAAAGCAATCAATTATTCAGCGAATTTGTTTTTCACTCATTTTAATTATCTTCTCTTTTCGTGCACAATTCACTATTCTTAAGATATTTGTCTTTATGTTAAATGTCCATTTTGGCCATTTTTTACAGGTGACTGTGAACTTACTTCGTGGCCGGTTGCCTCGCACAGTTTCTTAAGAAGACAGTTGTTCCCATTTCTCTTAAAGTTAGTTCTCCTGGTGGTATTATTGTTACTAATGGTCCATTTTGATGCCACTTTTACAAGATGGGAACGAATATATAGGTCAAAGAGTGGTAGAAAGAGACACTAAATATTCCTTTCCTCACGCCTTTTTAGTAAAATGGAGCTTTGTTCCATTTCTATTGCAATTAATTCTCTTGAGGGTATTGTTTCTATTAGACTACTAGACTATTTGTTAGGGGTCCCTCGTTCGATCTAGCTCGCAGCTGCTTAAGGGTTAAGTTACTTGAATAAAGAAACGACGGACTCCGGTCTAAAAAGACACGCAAAAACGTAATGGCGACCGTTGTCTGCGAGACATCATCTTTCAACAAAAGCCGCCTGGCAGGACAAGGCTTCATTCGGGTTCTAGCGGCACAGTTTCTTGCAACGCTCGGTACAATATTATTAACCTTAAACCAATTATTATTAGAATAATACTTCCCCCTCTCCGCTCTACACGAAAATTTTAAACAGATTTCCAACGTGTTCAAAATACACGAAATCTGTTTCATTTGGTTCTTGAGATGCTGGACTCTGTGTCATGTAATTATAATACAACACTAATTTGATTTACGACATTACAAAGTATGCGTCCCTGTTAAACCCTGTTATGTGTCTCTTTCAATCCGTGATCTCTAATAACAATCAACATAAATAAATAAATAAATGTAGGAAGGAATTTTCTTGGTGTTTTAGATAATTTACTTAATGTTAGTTCTTTTAGTAGGTAACTGTTCCCTCTAAAACCTATGTGCGTATCAAGTTTCGATTTCTGCAATTGCAAATGAAAGATAAGTAGGGAACGATTGAGTCCCCCTTACGAAATATAGGTATAATCAATACCATCTGGGCATGAATGTGTGGAAACACAGGTTATACTAGGGGAATTCTCAGTCAGAAATAACACTCCCTTGACATTATTAGATTGAATTGAATTGTGTCTATAACTTTAGACATCTCTGAGTCAGGCCAAGAGAAGATACGGCAGAGGGGTGTGGATGTCGACCAGAACCGTCTAATTTGAAGATGCCACGTCTGGATTATCCTGGTTTGACTGAGGAATCTTGAAGTTACACCTGCAAGCACACTAAATGCTGCCAGGTAGATTTATGATTTGCATCTTAATCGAACACTTAGCTTCTATAGACGAAACCTCTATTAACCTGAGATCCGAACTACGTAGGGGTTGGTGTCCAAGTTAAGAGTGGGAACAAAAACCGGTTTCCGGTTTTCTATCAAACACCGTTTTTTCTCAAAACCCGGTTTTCAGTTTTTGTCAAACACCAGTTCTTCTTCAAAACCCGGTTCTCGGTTTTTCATCAAACATCAGTTTTTCTTCTAAAGCTGGTTTACGGTTTTTCATCAAACTTAGTTTCTTTTATCAAACATCGGAGTTTCAACAAAAACACCCAAAACCGAAGTTTGAATAAAAAGCACCACAAACCGAAGTATGAATAAAAACAGCAAACACCGGGGTTTGAACAAATTCAACGAAAACGGAAGTTTGAATGAAAACACCAAACATCGAGTCGTGCTGAGTCAAAGTTACCTAAATATCATAACGGCCTAAAAATGGAAACGGTGTTACTCTGACCCCGTGGTCTAGTGGTCTAGTTTATTATTATAAGCACTGAGATGGGAAGGCGACACACATGAGTTAGCTCATGTCAACCACCCTGATTGACGTTTTCCAGGATTCTACCCATTTCCACAGGCACACTCTTGTCACTTAGATACAGGTTCTTGGTTAATCAATACCTTTCCCATTCTTTCTCCCTGGCTGAAGTTTAAGATAAAATGGCCTATATACATAAGCTGTAAGCGAGAACCGGCAACATTGCTAGCGCATACACACATAATAATGTGGATGTGTGTGTGTTTAAGTGTGGACATATACGTGTTGAAAACAGTGGAGGTTCCCTCGTTGGATCACCGAAGTAGAGGAAAGGATATAAGTCAGAGCAGTGTATCTTTGTCAGTGGATTGACGAAGAACCAAGGCAGTTTGGTACAAAATTTCACAGAAAAATTCCCGAAACTAAGGCCGGGAGGGGGCTTAGAGTGGTACCATATAATCATATTAATTACGTGCAAAAACAACTCGTAAACAAAAAGTAAACGCCTATAACCGAGGAATTATTGTGAGTAGCAAAATTTTAAAAGCAGATTCTAGAGCACGGACTCCGGGAGTTCCTAAAAGCAACGTTTGGTGGTCCTCCTCCAAAATTTTGTTTTGCCCCCTTCTTAATTTCGGACATTTAACCCCTGCCTTACAAACCAAAGGGAGTTCCGTCAGCTCTGTCGTGAATATACGGAAAACATAAATGCGAAATTGAGTCTGTCAAAATAGCATTTCTTGAAAATAATAAAAACCGTGGTAATGGTGCGGTACTGGTTGTGTATTACGTGTAAGAATGGAGATATGTTACCTTCCCCCACCTCCCTGCTAGACACGCGATGTCGGTGTTTCTTGATCAAGACTGTCCCTCGACATAATGGAGTAATTATGTTGTCCAATAATTCCCGCCAAAGCGTTTCCTTGCATATAAAAGCGCGGCGTTGAAACCAGTGTGCGAATAAAACTTTTTAGCCAGGGGGGATAAAGCATAACGCAGGGATTTCAACAGATAATATCCTAATATATATATATATACGCTTAAGGGAACCGACCGGGGTAGACGCCTAATGTCCAATCCATACGTTCACGTCGTGGGGCCTGTTAGTACCCAAGCAACTGCTTGGCGAACCAATATGGATGGGCTGCTCATCAACCCCCATTAGCAGACAACGTTGTGAGTCAAATGTCAGCATCCCTCCCCTCCTTTCTTTACACATGATGGTACAAGTAAGGAAACAGCCCCGGAGGTTCTCATTGACCGGAGGACGCAATGCAGCTGGCAACGGCAGCGGTCAGTCCTGCAGGAAGTCAGAGGGTCAAAATGCCCGGGTTTGGACTGTAGACTGCCAGGACACCGACACGGCAACTCGAACGGACCTATACGTGGCGACCCTCAAATGTCAGTCACTTGCAGGAGAGGACAAATTAGAAGAATTGCAGAATGAACTTAAGAGGATTAAGTGGGACATCATAGGACTATCAGAAGTGTGGAGGAAGAATGAAGAACAGTTGGAACTACCGGCAGCACACACGATCTACTTCAAAGGAACAGCAAATGGAAAACCGACAGGAGTTGGCTTTATAATTAATAAAGACCTGAAGTCACGGATCACAGAAATTGAAGGAATTTCAGATAGAACCGCACGGGTAGTAATAAAGATAAACAAGAGATACAGTATGGAAATTATAGAAGTGTATGCTCCAACAACCTCACACCCGGAGAAGGAAATCGAAGACCTATACGAGCAGATACAGAAGATTTTGGATAGTAGCAAATCGCATTACACCAACCAGAGCAGTGACAAGAAAGTGGGAAACTTTAGATTTGGCAAAAGAAACAAGAGAGGAGAAAAGTTAGTGGAATTCTCAGAAGTCAACAGACTGTTCATTTCCAATACATTTTTCAAGAAACCGACCCAGAGAAAGTGGACATGGAAAGGCAAAAATGGGACCATAAACGAAACAGACTACGTTCTATCGAATAACAGGGAAATTCTGCAAGACGTGTCTGTTCTGAACAGTTTCAAAGTCTCAAGTGATCATAGGATGGTGAGATGTAAGCTGAACCTAAATACTAGACTTGAGAGAAAGAAGCTTATCAGAGGAAAACCGCCACTTTTAGATCTGGAAAATCTAGGAAAACACAGACAGACATTCGAGATAGGACTTATCAACAGATTCAGCGCCTTGGAAGAGTTAGAGGATGAAAAAGATATCGATAGCCAAAATAAAATACTGACTGAGATAATAAGAGAATCAGCCAAGGAAATAGCAGGTACCCGAAAGAAAAAAGACAGCAAAATCTCAGAAGAAACTAAACTCTTGATGAAGAAAAGAAGGGAAATGAAAGAAGAGGAAAATTGCATAAAGAGGATTGAGTACATAGAACTAAATAAAACCGTAAGGAAGAAAATAAGAGAGGATGTACGATGTTATAACGAAAATCTTGTTAGAAGTATAATCGAGGAAAACAAGAGCCTGAAGAAAGCCAAACAGCAGCTCATGATAGGGAAAAATCAAACAATTGCAGTTAAGAGACCAGACGGGACCGTAACACGAAATAAGGAAGAAATTATAAACATATTTGACAATTTCTACAGAGAATTGTACTATTCCGAGGAAGAACTAGGAAATGAAGACTCAGAACAAAATGATGTAGAAGTCTCAGACTTAATGAAAGAATAAGTGGATAAAGTACTTCGAGGGATGAAGAACGGAAAATAACAGGAGATGGACTCACAGCAGACATGTTTAAATAGGGAGGTGAAAAGATTAAAGAGGAACTTGCTAAATTATTCTCGATGTGCCTGAGGAAAAGAGAAATACCCTCAAGTTGGAATAATGCTGTTATAATTTTGTTGTACAAGAAAGACGACAAAGAACGCGTGGAAAACTACAGACCAATTAGTTTACTGTCAGTTCTATACAAAATGTTCACCAAAGTTATTTTGAATCCTATTGAACGGAACTTGGATTTTAACCAGGGAAGGGAACAAGCCGGAT
>JAGDQP010018835.1:0-12274 GCA_022664845.1 Lepisma saccharinum
GGGGGGCGAGGACCTAAACGAGGCCGAGCGAGCGAGTATATATATATTATACACTTAGAAAAAGCTGTGAAATCCGAACAAAGACACCAGAGGTGCAAGAAGTGGAGCCAAGTTCTTTAGCCCTAAAAAGGTGTGAAATGGGAGACGGATTAGCCAAGTTCCTTGGTGACATCATGTAACAGGAATAAAGGAACTTGGCGCGAGATGGCAAGGTTCATGATCCTCAAGCTATAAGGGTGGTGGGGATCCTAAAACCCACTACGTCCACCGCCACCAACCCTAAGGTTGTTGCCAGCTCGCGCCAAGTTCCTTTGTTCCTGTTACATGCTGTCACCAAGGACCTTGGCTCATCCGTCTCCCATTTCACACCTTTTTAGGGCTAAAGAACTTGGCTCCACTTTTTGCACCTCTGGTGTTTTTGTTCGGATATATATATACTGGACAAAAAATACGAAGAACCTGTGAATTTCAGACTCTACCTTTATTAATCAGGTGTTTTCTCACTATTTGCACTTAGTACAGATTATATTCTCCGGAAAATAAATTTCTCCAAAGTTACTGAAGACCGCAATTTTGCGCTCAAGCTGGCCAGGACAAATATTGTACTTCGTCATCGTGCTCCTCATATCACGTTTGTACTGACCCGACTCTACGAATAAGCACATTATTGTCCTATAAAATAGCCTTCTTGTTTGAAGAGAAAGTTTTTACCATTGGATTCACATGAACAAATAAAATGTGCATTCGCACATGGTAACACGACCAGCCAGGGTGATAATGTCCAGTGAAAACCACGAAATCCCCACCTAAACAATCACGAAACCACCATCATGTTTAATAGTTGGAACGAGAGACTTTGGATCGTAGACTTCTTTGAAAGTTCACTACACATAAACACGATACCATTGCGAATAAAGCGAACGGTGGTTCGTCTCAAAATACAAGGTTTTTCTGGCCTAAGTTGTTTAAGTATCGCTCTCTTTACACCGGTTTTGGGAAGTTTGGCGTTGGTATTCAAGATAAACGGTTTTCCAAATGCAACTGTATTTGTAAACTTCCCGAAAAACAGTTTTTGTAGAAATAGAATAGCCATGTTACGAATTTACTTCTGCCTCACTTTTGCTGCCGTGGTTCGGGGCTTATTCGCAACAATCAGCTTTAGCATTCGGTTGTGACTGCCACTCATATTCGACCTTCGCCAAATATTCTTAACCAATGTTATCTTGCCAAAGTTTCTACACGTAGTCAAAATCTCGAGACTGTTGCCGGCCCTTTGTAACCACGCTTTTCGATTAGTATTATAATACTAATTCACGTCAATTCTGAGAGCGTTGTTGGTGACAGAATGAGTAGCTAGTATTTTTCCTAACCCTGCTAACCAAACACCTTCGATTTGACCGCATAGAGAGAGAGAGAGAGAGAGAGAGAGAGAGATACTATATTAAAAATAAAAACGAAGTCTTTATTTTTTTTTAGTATATACCAGGTGGTTACAATTAAAGTGACCCTACTCACAGAAGCCTAGTGCAGGCGGTAGTGAATGTACGACAGTCATACTTGGCAGATTTGCTAATGATACAATGCGGAAACGATTTACGTTGGGGGGGGGAAGGATTAAATTTTCTCCACCAGGCGCTCAACAAGGACCTCAATACCTGGAAATGGTATAGAATGTACGAATAAGATCATGACCTAGACAGAAGTGATCAAACATTTTAGAGATGTGTAATTTGGTCAACTTTATTGGCACTACAATTTTGTATAGCGCCATATTTTCACGTAGTGGAGAATATTAGAACTAATTCTAATCCCAGCGCAAATCGCTTCCGCATTGTATTTTTAGCATAACTATCAAGTATTTATGTTCAACGTTCATTCAGGGTCCTCCCTGGACCACTGCGAATAGTGTAACTTGAATTGTAATCACCTTGTATATGCCATTTTGGTCTTTCTTCATTTGATCGCTTCTGATTAAATTTCTGGCGTTGACCATGTGTCAGTTATTCAAATAATTATATAATGTGTGTGTTATAGAATTGGCAAAATAAATACAGCTATTCCCGATCTTCGTTATCTATACGTTCGTGCACGGAGGCATAGCAAATTCAATTCGTTTACGTCAAGCATTGTGAAAGCTGCGTGTAAAATTCCGGTTGCAATTATTCGTGCAACCATAAACAACTGGCCAAACATACTTTAAGAGTATGTTAAAAATGAAGGCTGTAATGTTGAATAATATTACTAAGTACTTCATTCCTTAATATAAAACTATGTTTTGACCGATTTTTCAAACCACTTCTATTGAGTAGCTTTTGAGAAGGACGGTTTAAAAGAAAACTGACAATATGTTGTATTAGGTATGTTGTACTTTATGTTGTACTAGATAAATGCAGATAAAGTAACAGTTCGAACAAAAACGAGTTTCAATTTTCACAGATATAGACAAAAACAAAAGAAAAGGAAATCAAGAAAAAAAATAGGACAGGAATGTAATGAGGATATATTCAAACCACAAACATAAAGAACAAAAATACGTAGCAAAAACACGAAGAAAAACGTGCAGGTACTTGAAGAGATAGAGAGTAATAAATCTCTTTACGTTTTAATTACCCAAGACTATTAACAAACAATAAAAAATATGAAGTACACTTATAACTCATTTTCTAAGTAACAGACATTTCAGGCTTAGTGTTTGAAAATGACTGTACCACTTATCGTTTTGTTCTTCCACTTATAACGTATTGGCAGCCACAGCAACGGCAAATTGAACGTTGTATCTCTTTTCCCTCTTTCTCCCTATATGTTTTAATTGTTCATATATTTTTCGAAAGCTTTTCAAATCATGACAAATTGGACTAAATAGAAAAATCCGTTTTCATCCTTAAACAAATGAACTTGCTTTTCCAAGTATAATTTGCAGAATTGTTTCCATAAATAATAACGATAATAAGTACAAAATAATTGGTATCTATTCGCTCTCATGACTATAAAGTATATTCATAATTTTAAAATTGATTATACTTACTGTGCCATCATATGTTGCAACATATTTAATTGGAGCCAATTAGAATATGTTGCTACTTGTTTATATAACACTCACTTGGTAATATTATTTAAACATTGTTTTGAACAAACGAGACTTACTACAATAATAATGAAACAACCAACGTAGATTAAGTAGCGAGGTAATCGTTTCATTTTCACATTTGCACATGCAAAATTAGATAATTAAATATAAAAACTTAATAATCAATCAACTGCTACAAATCAAGGCATGTGCACAAATTTCTTCAACGTGTATGGATTTGATCGAATATCATAATATGATATAGAAAATATAATTTTCAAAATTTCACAAATATTTTTTCTAATCTGCTACTTTTTTTATTATTATTTTGTGCAAATTAATAGAAAAACTTGGCCCCGTTAGCTACATGACAAAATTCAAAATTTTTCTATCAGCCGTACTAATCACCCTAACATAATTTATAAAGTGTTTTCCACAACTTTACGAGTGTGCGACCCGCGATTATCTGGCCAAATAGAGCGTCATTCCCGAGGATGCTGAAACTTCGTCTGTGTTGCCTCGTACCCTTTCCAATCCGGAGATTGCTTCTTCAGATGAAACCTCTATGGATGTTGATACTTTTCAAAAACCGAAGAAAACAGCCAAAATTCCTACACCAGTTAGTCTTACACCTATTGTCACGGATAATTCATTTCAAGTTTTAAATCCGGAAAAGTCTGACGTCTCTTCACAGGACGATCAAGCAAAATCTAATTTGAATAAATCTTCAAAAGCACCAAAGATACCTGCTATTTTCATCTATGATATCACAAATCGCTATCCTTTTTGTAAGAGTTTGGCAGCCATTTGTACCTCACGTCCTGTCATCTACCATACCGGAGAATTTATCAAATTTCAAACCAAGTGCAAAGCAGATTTTGATAAGATACAAACTTATTGTCTACAGCAGAAACTTCAATTCGCAGTAGAAAACAAACGAAATGATCGTCCACTCAAAGTGGTTCTGCGCAAACTACCAATGGACACTCCTGTTGAGGATATTGCTGCTGATCTGACTTCTCAGGGCTTCTCTGTAATTTCAGTCAGTCAACTGCACGGCACAGACAAAGCGTCAGGCAAGAAAATTTTATATCCACTCTTTTTAATTACGCTAAATAAAGAGCAGCTTCCTTCCGAAATCAAGCAGATGAAATATCTTCTTCATCACGTCATCCAAGTTGAGCCATATCGTGGACCTGCTATAATCCAATGCCACAAATGTCAACGTTTTGACACGTTCAAAATTCGTGCTTCAACCTACCACGATGTCTCAAGTGTGCTGAGAAACATCTAACAGCTGACTGCCAAAAGAAAACTAGAGATGATGCGGCCATCTGTGTGCATTGTGGTGGCCCTCATCCCGCCAATTATCGTGGGTGCCCCACTCTACAGAAATTCATACAGAAGCGCCAAGCCGGCCAGACGCCCATCCCTCCAGATTCTTCTAAAATTTCTTCAAAAAGTGCAGATTCTACCAGAAAGTCAATTCTGGGGGTCCCTCCAGCATCCGGACAGCCTGCTTCTCCAGCTTCTTCAAACATTTGTGCTTCACTGAAAGATTTCTTCCAGTTCTTCAAGGATCTATTTTCGTCAGATCTAATGGATACGATACACTAAACCAGGATTTAATTCGCTTCAACTCTGCTGACAACCTAATAGATAAGCTTCCAATTGCTATTGAAATTCTACAACACCTTTTTTCAGCCATGCAGAAATAATCAATTTTCTTCATTACAACACAGGATTCTTCTTTGAAATTCATCATAAGCGATTCAAGTTCCAGGCAATAGGCGTACTTCTTGTTTCTTTTCAGTTGTCATGACAACCATTTTTCATTCCATCAGTTCCGGCACTTCCTATACTTCTCAGGGTTGCGACAGTTGCACTCTGATACATTTCATTTACTTTTCCTCAATCTCGCCAAAATAATTCACAGTGAAGGCATGGGCTCACGCCCGAAACTTCATTCAATCAAAAAGTCACATTTTTCCTTCCTTCCTTACCAAGCAAATGACGGGATGGTTTATGAGAAAATGCCACTTCTGCAACCGTTTATCATGTGCTCAAAGTTTACTCACCGAAGACATTCTATCTCATGATGCGCTTTGTACATATATACCCGCCCAGCTGATGCAATCTAAATTAACTAATTATCTTAATTTAACGTCACGAAAATCATTACAAGATAAAACGAGTTCTGAAACTTCGTAAATGTTTTTTTTGAAAATGAAGATTGTCAGAAAAACAATAAAACAATAAAAAAAATAGTAATTGTGAGATTTGGAAATGAAGTATTTCGATGTTGTAGATAGATTTTTTTGTTTATTGTACTCATTGTTTGTGTACTCATTGTCATACTAATAATAATTATAAAGAGCTTACAAACTACTTGAACGACCTTCTCATGCTATACAAACTTGATAATATGTTTATTTTCCAAAACGCGATATGAAGATAGTAGATAATGTATCCACTTCATTATAATTCAAAAGGTTGAAGAAAAGAGCACGGGGAAGACAGCGACAGAAAAACCTAAGCCTTGTTTCGAGAAAAATATTTCAATAACCGCCGCCCAGAAGACATGCAACTCTGCAGTTAACGTTTTTTTTTCAAGTGTGTTAGTTTTTCCTCTCCTTTTCCTTCCTTTACTCACCTCCTCCCATACCCCGTGATCACCTACCTGCTTTCCTGCTTGACGCGACTATGTGACCGTCAAAGAGTATTACAAGATTTTCCTTCACTTTCACAAACCCGCCCCCTTTCATGGTACGCGCTTCCTCTTAAGTTTGGTCCCACCCTCTCCACATTCCGCATCTAGTGCCGTCTTGTACTATAGTGCCATCGCACGGAAAATTAACAGAAGAGACCCAGGAAAATGGAAAGGGTGTAGGAGGGGAGGCAGAGCCGAAACCGCAAGACTCGTTGATAGCGAGATGTACATGTCCATCCGTGACATTAAAACTGATGGATCACATAGCCTTTCGTGAAGAATGACGCGTACAAGTAAACAAGGAAAGAAAAAAAAAAGACCACCGAAGTTTCAGTAATATGCTAAAAAGGAAGGAAGTAAAAACAAAAGCACCACTACTAATGCTTCTACCATCCCTCCCCTAGTTTCTGAGCGTTGGCCTAAATTCTTCCGAAATGAGATTCGTCCTCCTTTAAATCTCTTCCGCATATAACGATTGTGTGAAAGATAAAATCTAGTTTGGATAAGAGAGTGTCAAAAATGATTTGCGAGCTGATGTATATTATTTGCTCGTTAGATGGAGTCAGTTATTTACTCATTTTTCAAATAATATAAAGTTGCGTTTTATGTAGGCTATATTATATTTGCATATGTTATTACAAGCAACGCTATTTAGAAGACTTATCATGATAAATGTTATGCACCTGTTGTGTATGATTCTGAAACCAGTTAAAGCAAACATTGAGAAAGGCTACATTTCAAGCAGATTAAACAATGAGTATATGCACATTTACATATAACATCATAAACTGAGTTTATACAAAGGCTTTTCATACAAGCAATCTCATACAGCTTATGAATTACTTAAAGAGATACGGATAACATTATAGTGTGTTGTTTGAACGCATATAAACAGAGGTTTCGATTTACCTTTGTAAATATATTTAATGCGCATGGGTTAAATAAAATATACCCTTCAGAAAACTTAAATTGCCTCGATTTAGTAATTCACTTGTTCAAATTAGAATTTATTTTAGCCTTTAGGCATGTATGACTCAGGCCAGGATAGGGTAGAGGAAATAATGATCAAGATGGTCGGTCGCAGGTCGGTTAGAAAGAATAACCTGTTAAATGCTTTCCTATTATGTGATCATGTAAATAAATTATTAAGGTAGCATCATGCATAATCAGAAATAATTAAAAAGTTCAGTGCCTATAGGAATCTAAAACTAGATAGGGCTATGAACAGGAAAATCAATTATTTTATTTTTTGAGGGTCATGATTTTTACTTGAGAACTTTGAAAAAAAAAAATACTGTTACGCATTATGAACATTTTACTACCTTACTTAATTTAGGATCTTTCGTGGGAAATTATTAATGACTTAACACAAAACTTGAAGCATTTTAAATTCTCAAACACACAAGAGTAATATTTATTTTGCTTATGTTACTTACTAACAAAATACTATTTTCCGTGCACATCTATTTAATGGATCCAATATTTCTATGGAATCGATTCCCATCTTCCGGTTTTTTATAATATTTTAGTTCCAGACCCGGGTATAATCCGCGTTGGAATGAAATATATACCTCTAGGAAACTAGTGGTAAAGATGTTTTTCTCATGCTACAGAGAACAGGTTAGTTAGAAGAAACATATCTTTTGACCGAAAGTGAATTTGGCACAACAGCTGTAGCGAGACAAGCAAAAAAGATTGTTTGGTCCACTACAAAGGGAGGTGGAAGGAAAACAATTTGACTTTTCATGAATTCTATTGCTTGCTATGGTTCTCTTTATAGACGTCGCTTGACTTCTTTGCGGTCAGTTCTTCAATCGTTTCCAGACGTTTATAGAGCGGAGAAAGGAACAGTGACAAGAAAACAACACTTTAAAAAAAAATCTTGTTAAGGTTTCAGTTGCTATCAATTATTACTAATTCCTGACCTGACGCCTGGCATCTCTTTGCCAAGTGTGAGTTAATGCACATTGCTTTTTGTTTCTAGCATGTTTGTATGTGTGGAACGTGTAAGCAATAACAAACCATCAAGAAAATATTAAAAATAGGAGTAAATCCTTAATAATACTATCTAAAACAAGAAAATAACCAATAAACCGGAAAACAATTAAATATGCAAAATAATTCAAAATAAAAATAACTCTTATTTTGCTTCATTTTAAGGTGAAAAGAGTTTTCATTACAATCAGCATTGTTCCCAAACCTTTAGGAAAAGGATGATATTTCATCAAGTTACGAGTTTTAGTTGTTGTTTTGGAACACTTTCTTTCAGGGGTTACCGGGAGCCGAAATGTTAATACCCAGAGCGGAATACCGAACATTCTAAAGATCAACAATAAATTCAAATAGTAATAACACATGGAAATTGTCTCGTATCCACGAAAAGAACGAAAACATACCCCGGGAGGTGTTCAAACAAGCCCCTCCTTGGAAAGCTACAAAGAAATAATTTTGTATTTGAAGACCGAGTCACTGACTTAGTTCAATCAGTCGAGTAAGTCGGGTCATTTGGCTCAAACTTAGACAGGTGGTCAGGGTCACCGAAAGTGACCCGATTTCAACTCTGTATATATACAAGCTTCTACATAATCAGCACCAAAACTGAAGAATTTGTCTAAACATTTGCACAAGAACGATGTGCCTGGATACATTAGTCAATTATTCACTTCATCAATGATCCTGGAAGTACTGATTTCTGAATTTCCTGCACAAATCCCCCACAGAACCACCATTTATATCGTTACCAGCCTATACATGACATAACAGACAATGAATCTCGGCGTACAGATGTAGATCTACGAGTTGATGAGGGGTACAAGGATAATCCTCAATAGTGACTTATGCATTCGTTATAAACATCAACCAAATCGTGTGTGAAGGGCCTTATGTCACGGTTTCAGTAGTTTCCGATGAATACATTTCGAAGGGTTATTCTGCACAGAATCGTCGAAAAAGTGCTGGTCTCCTAGTATGCCGAAAATTGCGATGAACGAGATTTGCACGCCCGACATTTTCGCCCCATAATTGACACTCAAAAAAAACTTGCCCTCTATAATGATATTTATAACGTGATTTTCCCTACTACATAAGGTGAACACAATTTAAACTGTAAAGAAATCTGCCCGCTGCTACCTAAGATGAGCGTTGTTAAGATAGTAGTCGTGCCAAGTTTCACACCCTGGAGGTAGTCAACCCGTCGAATAATATTGTAGTGTGGGTTGCCGCGTGCTATGCTTTAAAAATTTCAATTATTTTTCTACCGCCATTTGAATTCAATGGATAATTAGATGGTAGATTATCTCTGAAGATAATAATTTCAGAATCAAAGTGATATGATAAACTTCCCAGTACGATCCAGTGTCTGACCATATGCGAAAAATCATTCCAATCGGTCAAGTAGCTTTTGTGTGATGATCACGCATACATTGTCACTTTCAATTTTATATATAGAGATGTATTACCCCAATTCGAAGAAATCCTTGATATTATATCTGCTTTAGAAAGATGAAAATAACGCACACTAGTTACAAATTAAGTTAGTACATCCTGACGCGTTTTCTCCATAATTTATTTCACTTTCGTGAGCTGAATTAAGAAATTAAGGCCAGAATGGCTCTTGAGAGTATGACTAGGTGATCTGAAGCTGCAAAATCCATAATTTTCAATATACTCAACAGAAAGAATATATTCCTAATTCTGTATTCCGATAGGTTAACGTTATTCTTAAAGACTTTGTTAATAAACTTTGTTTCTATTTTATTTTCAATACACATTGCTTTAAGAAGGAGATCATACTTGTTTTTACCCTAAAGACTCTCAAATGTGCGATGATTTTGTGCAAATAATTTCACATACAGCATGCGTAAGGTAACAAAATTGAGACGTCAAAATCAGAATAGTAGACACAAACTGAAATTTTGCAGTCCAGTCGCATAAAACATTTGTGCTATCACTGCAGAAGAGGAACTGTGGCTGCGGATGTACTATAAACTGTGAACAAGGGACACGAGACAAAAAACAATTACGTGGAAAACAATTATTTCTCCCTTGACCAAAAGGTAATTATAAGCATGTAGTGCGGCGGTAATTCAAATTCTGCAAGCAAAATTGCAAATGGATTTCTTTTTCCGCTCCTACCTCTCCATTCTCCGCTTCCCCCCCTAAACACTGAATCACGCTTATTTTTTTCTTTCTGTGTTGTTCATTCGTTCAGATATCTCATTGTGCTGTACACGCATGTGGCCGTCGTGTGAAGTTACACACAGGTTGCAATAAATTTGTTCTCTCTCTTTCTTTCTTTTTTTCTCCCTAGCTCAGAGTTAACTCCGGCGAGTGCGGCCGTAGCAGGTGTAACCACACTCCCAGAATTCATTAGAACCGTCGCATATGGGGGAGGGGGGGACAGGTAGGTTGGTATATACAGTAGATACGGCAGGGAGTTTGTTGATGTCATTAAACATTGGTACTGTCGCATACGATAATTGCGGTTCCACGCATACGTCTAGTCTTGTAAAATCATCACAAAAATGTCAATTATTTTTCTTCTCTTTCTTTCTTTAAACACACCAGAAAACTGGACCTAACTTTGTGGATTTATTTATGTAGGTAGACCATAACATTGTTGGAGATGACTTACACACACACGTACCAAAAACAGTAAAGTAAATTTGCCTAACGAATTTTTTCAGCATTCTTGTATTTTTGTGAAATTTTAGTTTCATAATCTCATATTTTCTGGTGCATCGTTGTCCTTATTCCCCATATTTGTAATGTTTAACATGGTGTATCCATTGAAAACGAATGGGAATATTCAGAACTGTTTTCAGGTGTTTCAAAACTGCGACAAATTATCAACTAGATATTAATGCTTGCTGCTTAGGTGCGTTTATATCTTATAAGGCATACTAACAGCTAAATTGGTTTGTAAATCAGATAGAGAAAATGATGCTAGGAAGCAATATTTCGCTCTAATGGTAGATGTGTATGGGTTAAAATTATTTATTTTTAACTGAAGCATGTCAAATTAAAATATTGAGAGAATGAATGTAGTGAGGATATTTTAAAGGTACACTGTAAAAATTTACATATTTCGCACTCCTCATATGAGTCAAGATTAGATTAATTTTGTGCATTTAAAGAGAGAAAAGGTATTAGGATACATTTTCTTTTAAGGAGAGAAGTAAAAAGTATTGGCAGAGGCAGGGATAAAGCCTAGGTCGTATCGCTGATTAGATACAGTCTTAACCAACTAAGCAACGAATAATGAAATAACTCCACTAAATTTCTCGCTACAAATGGAAGAAATTTGACACTTACGTAACTAAGTCTGAGGTAATCTGAGTTTACACTATTCAGATAACTGCAACTTCATAGAAGTAGAAACGGGAAGCGGATAGATAAAGTAGAAGGTAAAACGATATGTGGGAGACTAAATAATATGAAACCAAAACAGACGAACGGAAAGAAAGAAGAGAATTATGACGCAAGCGAAATGTAATGAAACAAAACTAGAGTGAGCAGAAAGTAAAAATGTTTAGAGAAGTAAATATAATACTACTTGGAAGAAAGGATGAGAAGTCAGCTTACTAGATTAGGAAAAAAAAATGTGCGAGCAAAAGAATCGTTAATGTTTTGCACGAAATATTTTGTTATATAGGGTGGAAAAGTGGACTTAACTAAAAAATATGATGGAAGAAAATTCGGAATGTAAACATGGAAGAGAATGGAAAGAATAGTTGGATGTAAAAATACGTAATGAGAAATTCCTCAAGGGAGTAAGCGGAAGGTAAACAATAGTAGACAATGAAGCTGGTTTCACATTGGATAAGCAGAGATTTTATACAGAGGTACTGGCTAAGTTCCCATAGTACTAAGAGAAATAAACAGTACGGTAAAAGAAATTGGAAAGCTCGAGATCGGAATAGATGGAAAAGAATACGATTCTCTTCATGGATCTGTCGTTTTGATGGAACAATAAAACAGCAACTGACGGATATTTTGAGCACACGGTATATTGAAGATTTTGTATGGTACCTTTGGAGCATCACTAACCGAAGTAAATTGGTGCTAAGTAAACATAATTTTAAAAAGGCGCGAATTTTGAAAACTTTTAAAATGACCTTCGTTGGAAAAGTGAAACATTAAACAGTTAGTGTTTTCGTAATTTCTGATAAGTCAAGAAATAATGTTACTCTTCTTACATAAATACATAATAATGTTATGATCCTTTCCTTTTCAATTATGATTTATGCATGAACTTTGGAGAGAACAAATACTTTCATATCTCTGTACAAGCATTCACACTGAAAGCTCTCAGGGAATTTGTTTCTGCTTTTATAGTTTCATTCATATTAAATATTTACGTTAATATTAAATATTAATATTTGATTTCAACTTCTGAGAACAAAACCATTTGATTTCAACTTCTGAGAAAGTGCTACCCTCGACACATGCTAAATTTGATTTTCCTCTGGTTTGTTTGTTTCCAATTCTCCTTTAGT
>JAGDQP010018835.1:12284-35873 GCA_022664845.1 Lepisma saccharinum
GCCATTCAGATTTTTATTTAAAAAATATATATCTGTGGAAACGGTAATGGAATCTTAGTTTGCAATATTCATCTAATAAATAAACTCTTTATTAAATACCAAATAATTACTTTAATGGCAAAGGAATCTTTTCTCACTAGAAAAGAAGATACGTTACTTGCATGCAGAAATGTGTGCATTATTGAGGGCAACCTAGTTGCCTGATACACAGAGGAGTCAAAGTAAATCTAGTCTGTTAGGCCAATACCAACATCTCTGCTTGCACAGCGTGTGGATAAGTTTCATATTCATACACCTGTACCTCTGCAGTTCTTTCATTAATTTTCAAGCTTGTTATGACGAGAATAAAATGTAATTAATTTACTAGCACGAGGTAAACACTGTTATTGGAACATGACAAAAAATGATACTTTAGAACACTTACACAAATTCAATATGCATAGAAGGTCAGGTTTATTAATCATACGCAATTTGTGAATTAGTTTCACAAGTGTTTTAGCACAACAGAAGTGTTCAAGCAAGTTTTTATCTCCTTACTGTTTTATGACGGTAAACACTAAAATGTGTTCGCTTGTGATGTCCAGTTTCCAACATATATCAACACAATTCTATTACTGTCTTTCCCAGTGAAGAAGATGGACTAATTTAACGAAACGTCTGACACTTTTTACTTGGAGGATCTACATTTGTTATGCAACTCCAGCCACGTAACAGAAGAAAACGAAGAAACATAAAAAAAAGGTAAGCAGACAGAAATTGTGCCATCTATCTACATCATTCTCGTTAACGAAGAGGCGTCAGCTTTTGGTGGGGCCTTCAGCAAACACACGCGTTTTATAGATGGCACTTGCATGTCACTCACCCTGGAAATTCTCATTCGATTGATGGACGCTCACACAAGTTCTCCCCTTTTTCCGACAATCTCGCTCCTCATTTGTTGACATTTCCGAGGCCCCGAGGGCAGAGACAAAAGCCAGCACGACCTACAAACCCATTCTGCTCTTATTTTCTCTCTCTCTCTCTCTCTCTCCTATTCCCCTTCGCTGCCACCATCACCTTCCTGGGTTTGGTGAAGTGTTGAGGAAATACGAGCCAGCACCAACTGTCCAAACCACCTCTAATCGAGAAAACAGTGTTGCATTCCACTGCTACCATTACCGAATGCTCTCTCTTCTTTCTCTTTTCTCTAGCACCTAAATTCCTTTCAAACTGTCCATAACCTGACGAAATGCATTGAAGTTTGACATAAAAAGGGAAAACGCGTTATTTCGGAATGCGTTTCAAGTATTTTGGTGACCAACGAATTTAAAATTTAATGTAGTGCAAAAGAAGATGCAGTTTGTAAAGCAAACTAAAATTTCTAGAGAAAATAGTTTTAAAAATTATTTTTTGTTAACTTTGCATTCTGAACGCCGTATGATGGCGCCAAGTGACAGTCGACCCTGACTGTGGTTTCCTTTGTTTTCTTTAGTTCCACCTGACAAAAGCTGGAGTAGTCAGGGCTAAGCGACGTTTCCATCCTAAATATTTCGTTGTTATTTCAATCTTTGATGCAAAATGACCTCCGAGCTATATTTAGAATTTCTTAAATCAATCAATAAATAATTGGTAGATTTAACGAATTTTGTGAAAAACATATATTGTCTTAAGACAAGCTGTTTGCCTTAGATTAGTTCAGCTGTACAGAATTAATTTTGAACCGACTTCAAGGCGATTCTCAGATTGTATGTGATTTTTTTATTTTTCTGTTCCTTGTTAAGACAGTTTAACCAGATTTATTTTATTATCTCATTTTCTTTACTTTTAATAGATGTTTCAAGAAATACACATATTTTATTTTAACCGAATATTATTGTTTGCTTTGTATCTTTAATCAAATTATTCCATATAGGATACGATTCATCGCAGTTGCTGTATCTAGTTCTACGCAAAAAGTATATTTTTGTCTTTAGCTTTTGTACCTCTTTCTATATATCTTAAAGATGTATTTCATTGTAACTATCACGGTAATATCTTTACGGAACACCAAACTTTTGATTAAAATTGATTCATCCATTAAAATGTTATGTTTGATAAACGTGATAAGTGAACATTCATAATATTTGGGAGCATCTCGTTTATAAAGACAGTTAAAGAGATTCGTATAGCTATATTTAAAAAGAAGTAAATTTAAACTATTAGAAAAGTACACTAAGGGATGTCCTAGTTTTGCGTAAAAATAACAAATAGTCTAGCTTAATGACAAATATAGTATATCGCTTCTGATACTTTCAAGGTTACTTACAAAATTTCCAATTGGAGATGTCGAGGGTTCTCTATGTGGTTGTTTCATCGTTGTCAATATTACCTCATCACTGAAACCTTGCAACTTGATTTAAAGCACACATCACACGCCAACACATGAGACTCAAGTAAAGTGAACCTACAGAAATCGCTTTGGTAAATTACGTGCCTTGCACTGAAGAGTTAGAATACCAAACGATGTTTTATGCCTTGAAACATTATCCAGCCTAACAAAAGGGTGAACGCATTAGCCTTCGCGTTTTAAGTAAACATTGTATGTTTAATAATTCCACCAAATGTAAATCGCAGACTTCTAGAGTTCTTTTATAAACAATCATTAGTTTTCCCCTTTTATAGAAAGTAAAATATAAGTCACATCTCTCTTCACTCTAAGTAGGAAGTGTTAAGTTCTGAGTATTAAAGTACAAAGAAATGTACTTTCATAGAAGCCAAGTATCATGTATCAGATGTTTAGTAGTACCATGTTTTGGTTCTTTGTTGTCAGTTAGAAGCTTCATGAAAAAAATGGGCAATTCGCTTATTTCTCTCGCAAAATCGAGCGTAGTCGTCAGTTTTAAGAAACAAATTATTGTTATTTGAACAGTAACAGCAAATTATATTGGCATGTTATTAACGTAAAGATCAAGTTATATGTTAGAATAAAGATTTTGGATCATAACAGCTCAAAGTAACAAATGCTTATTGCTTACAGCTAGTGATTACACCATTTTTAGGAGGACAATTTACTGGGCGTCTCGTCGGGTTTTGAAACTGTCATTTTTTTCTGTAAGACTTCCTGTCGACAATGAAAACGTATACATAAAAAGAATAGTTTTGTTGTAGTATTCTTCGGTATCTGTATTTGTGATTTGGAAATAAATTGCAATTTCTGAGTTTACTGATGCTTATATTAATAAATCATTTATCTACTTCCTTTACTTATATAAAAAATAACTTTGGAATATCAAAATATATCATAAAATATGTTTAACATTTGGTATGAATCTTGAGACTGTCATATTAATAAAACATGCTTTGTTTGTATTCCTAGTAACTAGGAATAATTATTTATTTGTAATTTACCTCAAACACCCTACAAGACCGTATGTAACGTCTGCTTAGCAATTAACGTGAAAGGATAACAAATATTACAAAATTATTCTGTTTTGAAGAGAAAATTTCCTTGTAAATATGTAAAAAAAAAATACATATTGCACATGTTTCGGAATTACAAAGAACTGTTCATACTTATTCAGTAGACACATATTAGTATTTTTTCACTGTAGTACGTGTTTGATCATCTTTATTAGTTTTATTCGTTCGTATTCGTTGGCAATAAAGGTATTCATAAATCATTTCCATATCTAGTTTACGTTGTCCAATTTGAAATAGCAAAATATATTACCTTTACAACGCCACATTTAAAGTGAAAATTATATTACACTAGTGTATGAAGAATGTAACTAACTAACTCTATGGCTTATTGAACTCGCAAGTTTATCGCAGCAGTAACAAACGTTCACCATTGGGTTTTATCCTGGGTAATATCAAGCCAGTTTGTATGAAGATTGTAAATTTCGTTAATATGTCATTGTTAAATATGGCATTCTAAATACAGTATGGCATTCTCTTTATGATTAAATGAATGAATTGATATTAACATCCTAAACGATCTGATGACCTTCTAAGAACGTAACGTAAGGTTTTCGGTAAAGTGGATTCCGAAGCACTTTTTCCAATGTATCCCGGTGGGAATAACCACTCAACTTACATTTGGTCAGAAAGATCTAAGCACGTCACTTGTATGAGGCATTACATTCTTTGATAATTACTTCCACGGGCGGGGCAGGGAAAGAGAGAGCTCAAGTCATTTGTGTAGGTACTTTGCCGTCATTTGCTTGATTGGACTGGGAGGAAAATTTGAAAATCCTGAGTTAGTGTCACTAGTAAAACGACTTGAACCTGTATGCCTACTCAATAAGGATCCAAAGTATGTGGCCGTAATTCCTTGGTCACGCAGCGGAAGCATTCTCAATTACAAACTAATTTAGCTTATAAAAATATCTACAGCCAATTTAATTTAAAATTAAAAGAAATTGAAGATTTTCTCATAAAAAGTAAATCAAATCATATCAAATTAGACTGACACCGGTTAAGTTTAAATTTAACAGCTCAAATATCAGTAAATCTATCTCACAGTTAACAAATAAAGCACACTATGCAAGACAATTTGAATGAAGCCATAGTATCTAATTATTAAGAAATTAATCAAAATGGTAACTATTTTATCTTGGGAATAAATTTCATTAACATTGGTTAAAAACATTTCAGGAATTAAATACAAGTGAAACGCAGATAATTTATTCATATATAATTTTGTATCAAAAATATTGAATCAAGCATTTCTTTTTTACCTAGGTATGATTACACTTCTGAAAGAAAATGTCCCTTCAAAATTCTATTTTCTTGTTTGTCAGTTTATTTACCTGAAATTCTTTATTTCAGAAAAGGTAACAATTTTCGGAAACTTGCTTCAAATTTAACCGATCTTATGTTTTCTAATTTGGTTAAAATAAATAATATTTTGCATCTTTTTACCGTAACGTTGATGGTAGCCATTTTACTAAATAAAGGTCGTGATAACATTTTCAGCATCCCAAAATGACTCCAAGAAATAAAATAAAACTACAAAATCACTGCAACATGGTGTACGCGAACTTCAACTCCAGCTTCGAGAGAATAACAGTCTTCTATCTCGTAATCGAAGCAATATTAAACCACATGTTATCAGCAATCGACTAAACTTTAATGTTGCTGTTACTTCTATTTCTAATTTGAACCTGAAGACATTCATTATCATATATAATCGTAGGCGATAAACACAAATGAGGTTCAAAAGAAATGAACGACTTGATTACATCCAGAACAATCGGCTTCCAAATCCTTTGAGTCCGAACGATTTTAGCGAAAATCGTAAGAGTCCTTTTAAACTCACGGTGCTCCCCTCGTAATTGCCCCTTTTACGTAAAACAAAAACCGATTTATTCTCTAAATATCTCATTTGTATATAAAATAATTCGTTAGTAGGTAAAGTTTTATCCTCTTTTCTTTTAAAAAAAAGTGTGATCTCGAAGTTTATCGAAAAAATAAGCTTTTGCCCTCCTCCACCCCCACTTATGAAATATTTTGATTGCACTAATTATTTTTCGTCATGTAATTCAACACATTGGTATTGACGATAACTAAAATATATAGTTCTATTTGTGATATGTGATGAGCAAAATATCTGTAATCAGAAATTGGTTATATTGAAATACTCGTACGAGTTACTTCGAATCGCCACTGATCACCTTGCAATTGTCCTATTTACATGAAACAGAAAAGGAATTATTCTCCAGGCATCACATTTGTATATATAATAATTAACTATAGTTTAATTTGTTTTAAAAAAAAATCGGGAAAGTTCGATGAAAATTGAGCTTTTGCCCCTGCCCCGGCCCCCACTACGAAATTCTTTGCATTCACTTAGCGTATTCTTTTCTGTGATTGTGTTTGAGGTCTAAGACTAAAATAACATCAAGTAAAAATGAACCATTGGAAACAAATACAACAGGCTCTCAATTGCCAAACATAATAACCATACCTACATGATCAACTGATAATGTGGGTACTTTAGTTGGGGGGCGTGCAAGTTCCTATTTGTCTTCTCCAAAGTAGCTAGTATCTGCTACTAATAATTATAACCCACTTTTAGTGTTACCAAATCAAAAGTTTGTCTTTGAAACGAACCAAAATTTTAAGTGCGGAGTCCAGTTCCGAACTTTTTCCGAATCGTGAGACTTTAGAGCCTATCGGATGGGAAGAGAAAAATACTAAGGCGATTAAGTTTAAAACGTATTTAACAACGTGTATTCATTCATCTGCTTTCGATCGTGTACCTTTAAGTTTGAGCAAAGAACTTGTATTGTGTTAATATTTAGGGTATGGAAACACTGCTTTCGATCAATGACTCGTTCCTATTTGCCCTCTTACCATCAGACCGTATGGTCATTTGGGATTTTGCACTGGTCACACGGAATCAACGAATTCTTCTCTTCTGCTTGTTGACAAGAATGAGTGAGGTGCAAAATTAAGGTGACACAGAGATAATAAAATATATAGGTGAGGAAGCAAATGCTACGAATGAAATATAACAAATGGTAATTGATACGAGATAACAAGAAAAACCTTTTACAACAAACACTTACCTTTGGTATCTTGATAAGTTCATACGTGTTGTATTTTAAGTAAGATTTACTTTTTCTTTCTCTTTTACATTCTCTACGAAGTCCTTCAATTTTCTCATTAGGAATTATCTTGGAAGAAAATAACAAGCACTACATATATATTGCCATGTTTCCTAAATAGTCATTGTTTCATGTATTTATTGAGGTTCATCATTGTTGTAAAGTTAACCAAGTTATACTTGTTTCTCCAATGATAATTTATCGTTTTGTTTTGTGTAAATTATTCATTTATTTTTAGTTTACTTTTTTGATTATAATGTAATATCTCTAGACGGGATTATTATTTTTACAAAGTATGCAACCTAGTATATATTGAAAACTTATACAGTAATTCTCAGTTTCAAATTTTGAACACATATCTGATACTTTAGTTAGGAATCAAAATGTCCTAACTATCTCAAACTATCACAGCCAGTTATCATCCATCCTGTTACTAGCAACATTTTACTAGTATTTGATGACAACAACTTGAATTCACCTGTTGGCTTCAGATTATGGGTGTTATTTCGAAGCTTAGTTCGTTAAATGATTACTACATAATAGATGCACGTAATCAATATCCGTAGTTTTGATTTTTATATTTTTAAAATGGTTATTATTTCAAAATTCTCTTACTTCATGTCATTCCGCAGTAGCACGCACGTTGATAACACTGTTAAATGTGTGCTTCTTCAACGTTAAATTCAAAGTTGTTATCAATGAAGCGGTTTTTAGCATATGTGTTACTGGGTTTCGTAAGTTGACCTCCATTGATATTTAAATAGCAATGCTTTCTAACATTGGTATAAAGAGGCTTAGGTCACTAGTTAGTTATCGATAGAGGAGATGTCATAAGTAATTAAAACATATTTACACTTGTTAGTTGTCTAAAACTTTGAAAATATTTTTCTCAATCTCATTATGAAAATGTTGAATTTGTGCCATAAATATAGCTTGTCTGATTTAATGTTATGTGAAATAATGTATAGCATCAACGATAAGATAATGATTTAGTGTCTTTGTTATTATTACAACTAGAGTAACATACAAGTAACAATAAACTCCTTCCCGTTACTGTCGTACTATGCCTCCTGGTTCAATTGTGAGTATGTTTCATTTTCACAATATTCGTAGTTGATTCATCTCTTGTATTACTACGGCAAACTAAATCATCCCTCTTTCACTTCTCCCCATTCTACATTTGGTCTCTTGTGTGAACCTTCCTGTATGTACTGACTCATACGAAAACAGGAACCAAGTAGGGAGTTAAACTCTTGCAATGAGCAAAGTTCAACAGAGTCTATGTTCTAGCTACCATCCCTCTTTTGTCACACATTCTCATTCCCTTTGCTTGTCCTCCTCTTCGTCATCATCTCTCTCTACTCTATGTCTTACGCACACACACATATATACAATACACTCACCGGCCATACACTGAGTAAAATTCTCATTTCTGTAACACCTATTTCCCCCTTTCTCATCCATTATTTCCACAACGCCATAATGACTCAAGGGAAAAGTAATCCCAGTAATAAGCTCTCTCTTCCTAGAGCCAAAAGCCTGAAGTAAGAGTTCGCGGTAGGTTTAATTCAACAACCAACCATCAGCAACCACCTTGTATCCACACAATTATTTAATCGACCGTTCATTCCCAATGGGTAATACATTTACTCAAGACCTTCGGGAGATAAGAGGACAGGGGGCGGACTACAGCTGGGAGTTCTCTCATCTTGTGCGCAACGGGGGCGACCGGGTGATGGGGAGGGAGGTTTGAGAACAATACTGAAGTGAAAAAATGTTCCTTTTAGCCAGCGTCTCTATTATTAGGTTAGGTTGAAATGAAAAATACCAGTGTAGCCATAGGAGTAGGACCTACTACGAAATCATGTCATAATGACTGTAGCATCATCTTCACTCTCTCTTTATCTCTGTCTCTCTCTATGTCTCTTCCACATATAACGTCAACTTGCTCCATTATACATAAACATAATATGCATATACAAATATATTAATATAATGTAGAACAATATAATAATAATAAAACGTAATAATGTATTGATAGAAAAATAGCGAAATGACACGTTGTTATAATAATTAATTTAGCGTCAGGTATTGTGGGGATTATACAAGATTACAATACACAATTTAACAATACAAAATGTTGTTAACTGACGACATTTCTCCTAACAACTCTAGGCTTTCTCAAGGGCCACTTCACTGACGTCTTACATGTTAAAACAACGTATAAACATGAAAGTTGGAAATACAGTTATTAAGAAATTCTACCAGAGAACTACATGTGAAAACTGTGTTTAAACCAGAAGTGAACACTGACTAACACAACTGTATTTTTTTGCTGCTGGTGTCCTTTTGTATTTATTCAAACTCTCTGTTGTTTTGATCAATTTTACTACAAGTTTTAAAAACAGTATTTTGATGTAGTTCTCTCTCTAACAGAATTCGATAGGAACTATACCTGCAATCTTTATTTTTTACGGTTTGTGTTACCATGTTACGTTTGTGTTACCATGTTACGTTTGTGTCTTCGTTTATTGTGACCTTGAAAAAGCAATTAAGCGAAACGTTATTTTTTAATGAAATTTCTTATTGTTAAATTATGTATCTTGAATGTTTAACACGAATTTGTGTCAAAGAAATTCTTAATATATAAGAGAAACCAACAAGCTGTATTAAGACGACCGTACACCTAACAAAATTGCTTGAAACTGAACAAGTTTAAGGAGGCCAAGGTATCAAAGGAATAAATAAAACTGGTGATAAAGTTGTGGATTGTAGAAAGAAAGACCCAGGATATCTAATAGATGCAATAGAACACAAGAATACACTGTTATCAGTAAATTGAAAACGCAAAATATAAAACTAAACTTACAAGATTTGTTTCAGATGGCGTACAAGCATATGAGCAGTAACGTTCTACAGATATTCCTTTGACGTAGATATGTAACAGTATATGGCAAGCGGTAAACTTATTATTATGTGAATATTTGATCGTATATTAACGTTGATCATGGAAATGTAAGTATATATCCACCTTGTTCTGGTATTAAGCTATGTGTTAGAATTGACAGTTATGATTTTACTAACCTTTAAACATTTGTCGAAAGAAACTTATAATGTGTATAGATCTGAAGAAAGCTATTGGCAGAACACTTGAAGTTTGCACAGTTATAACCTAAAGGCTAAAGTTAATTCCACATTAATATATTGTATATCTACTCACCGAATTTTTACAATAGGAGCATAACTGTAAGGATCGATATGCTTATCGTAGATAAAACGATGAAGAAAAGAACACATAACGTATATCCAATTACGATGGCTAATAAAAATCTCTTTATATAACCAGCATGATAGTTGTGTTACTTGGTTTCCATATGACGATTTTTTTTTTATTATTTTAAAGGGAAAATAGTGTTACCATATCCTATTTGGTAAACAATCCAATGCACAAAGACGAAATGAATAAAATTAATTTCTTAAAGTGTAAACATGTTTTAAAGTCCACTAAAAAGAAAAAAAATACGAGTATAATATCTAAGAAGCTTTTAATAAGTATCTTTCAAGCGTCTTCAAGTTAATGCAATTGTAGTGCAGCTATTTGTTTAAGATTTGTTAAACTGTCTTACTTTGCGCCAACTTCAAAAAGCTGGCAACCAAGTTTCCTTTACTATTGTGTTCAGAACATGTTAGTCATTTTTTTAAAGAGGCTTGGCTTTCTTAACTACCGGCTTTATTTTTTTACCTACCGATAGCTTCTGAGATTGGCTAGGTCGTAGTGGAAAGTTTTCAATCTATAAATGATACCAACTTCAAAGAGGAACTTGGAACCA
The DNA here is from genome assembly GCA_022664845.1 of Lepisma saccharinum. NCBI lineage: Eukaryota > Metazoa > Arthropoda > Insecta > Zygentoma > Lepismatidae > Lepisma > Lepisma saccharinum. The sequence goes on from JAGDQP010018835.1 coordinate 22,684, forward strand.
AAATATGGAAAACGGAAAAAGAAACTACTCTTAAAAGGTAATACACGGCAGACTAGAAATAACTAAGAAAACAGTGTTTATACTTGTAATCTGCTTCATCCTATGGTTACCCAAAGTTCATCCCTCTTACGCGTGTCGGGAAGAATTACAATGGTAGTTTCTCAGAAAATAAAGTAAATAGAAAAAGAAAATACAAAGAAAGAGAGAGAGAGAGAGAGAGAGAGAGAGAGAGAGAAAGAATAAAAGGAGGACAGAATGGAGGCAGAATGGGGAAGGATGCAAACAAGAGATTTTCAAACGAGTCCTTGGTGTGGTTTGTGGGCAGATGGAGGATATGTGGGTCTCATGGCTACCGTATCCATGTGTGATTCTACATTTCACACTCGTTAGTCTCTATTTAAGCCGTTTTGGTGTGCTAACGAGGTTTTCTACTCCTGCGACCGGATGCGAGCGCTAAGGACTTAAGTACATAATCACTGCGCTGAATATATGGATGAATCGACTGCATAACGACCTTACTACCTCGGCTATAACTGCTACTATTGTACAATTATTTTAGAAACAGCACATAAATACACTGAGAAAAATTAATATAAAGGCGTTTTAAAAGCTGGGCAATATTTCAGAAATACATTCAGTATAGTGGAAGGATGAATATTGATTATTTACTTTTGCTTTCATATATATATATATATATATATACAGTATATATGAAGGAACAGCAAATTAAACATTTCCAGATTAGCAAATGATAGTCGAAGTTAGTTGTACACTCAGTCAATTACAATGAGTGACAACCTTGCAACAACATGAGTGACAACTGCGCGGGTTTTAATTGAATCAGTGTATTAGTGCAGTTTTAGAGTACTAATCTTTGTGAAGAAAGTAATGTTTGCATATCTAGTCATGATGTAGTGAAAAATATGTGAATAAAAGTAATTAGAACTTTTCTTTTGTTATTATTGGCCATAAAATAAATTATAATATATCAATGTTACTATGTCTGTAATCATTAGCGATGAAGTTTCGCTTATTCCCACTTGGGACTATATATATATAGGAGGGCAACGCCCTAGCCGAGCTGGTCTACCGGTTCCCGTAAGATCACCGAAGTCAAGCAGCTCTGGGTCTGGTCAGTGTTTGGATGGGTGACCATTTCAGCACTCCAGGTGGTGTTGCCTGTGCGGCGTCCACCCAGCGTCGTGAGGCCAATTGGGGAGCTACCTGAAAAAAGAGGTAGCGATCACAGTTGAGGGCTTCGGCTATCCTCTCCCAACACGTCTGCTCAGCGTGGGAGCAGTAGACCACCTCCTCCCTCCGGAAGAGGCCTCATCCAGTAGTGGATTGAATATGGCTGTGTATTATATTATTATATATATACGAGGGCTGATCAACAAAGACTGAGATTGATTTTTTTACACATGTGTTTATTACTCAAACTCTATGTTCACATGATCTTTTTCAAAGTACTCCCCTCCTGAGTGAATGCACTTTCTATAACGTTCCTGCCATTCCTGGAACACATGATAGAGGCCATTTTTTATATGTCCTTCAGAATCGCCTCACACTTCTTCACCACTGCTTCAGAGTTCTCAAAGTGAGTACCGCGGAGCTTTGCCTTCACAGATGGAAACAGAACAAAATCGCACGGAGCGAGATCGGGACTGTAAGGTGGATGTGGTACACAAGTGTTGTTGAATCTAGCTAAATATTCCATGACTGGAAGTGCGACGTGAGGTCGTGCGTTGTCATGATGAAGTCTCCAACCATTTTGATGAAGTTCAGGTCGCTTCTTCACAATGTGTTTCCTCAGTGTGGCCAAAACGGAAGTGTAGTATGCCCCTGTAACAGTAGTGTGAGGGGGAGCTACATGCTGGTAAATCATTCCTCTACAATCAAAAACGGGATTACCATAACCTTTCCTGCAGATGGAACAACTTTCGCCTTTTTTGGTGTGGGAGAACCTGGTGATTTCCACACTGTGCTGGCTTGCTTTCGCTCTGAATCGTAGTGATGTAACCAAGTTTCATCTCCAGTGATAACTGACTGAAGAAACTAATCTCCTCCCTCATCAAAGGAACGCAGCACCTCACGGGAAGTCTCAACTCGCACAGCCTTTTGTTCCGGAGTCAACAGTCGTGGTACCCAACGGGCACAAACACGGGACATATGGAGGTGATCGTGCATTATTGAAAAAAACACTACCATATGAAATTCGCAACACTTCACTTAGTTTACGTAATGTTATCCCTCACAGCTGCAGTATTGATGTTTGTTTCTGTCAGAGCAGAGGCCGAAACACCAGGTCCACCTTGCTTAACGCATGAAACTCGTCCTTCCTTGAATTCTTTGAACCACCGAAACACTGTTGCTCGAGGCAATGCACTTTCACCATAAGCTTGCTTGAGCTTTTCGTATGTTTCAGAAGCTGTATGGTTCATGCGAAAACAAAAGTTTATTGTTCCATACTGTCCTTCTCGTGTAACCTCCATTGTACGCATATACACAGCACGTTGTGAGGCGAAATGGAAGCAGTGTCTAACACACAGCGGATTACTCCCAACCTACTGATACGACAATGCTGCCACCTAGTGAGAGTATACATGAAACACAACTCTTTCAACTATCAAACGTGCCGGTGCATTCGGCAACAAAGGAAACTGCGGTACAATAATCAGTCTCAGTCTTTGTTGATCAGCCCTCGTATATATAGAATCTAACACAAGATTTATTGACTAATAGAATATTATATCATAGATGCACGAAACACTGTAACTGAAACAAAAATCAGTTTTACTTTGCTTTTATTTCAGTAAGAGTTAAGCTTGAAGCTTGAGTATCTCATATCTTCGTGGCCGTGCGGCTGCGTCGCGTTCCCTTTTTTCCCCCCTTTTCCTCCATAAAGCTGTCGACGCGAGTTCGAATTCCGAAGCTTAGTCTTCTTTTCTCACAAAGCTCCGTCATCTATGTTCGTATTGCATGGACGTATTAATTTGATTCCTGTCAAATGCAAATAAATCTGACAACGATTACTATTCCTTTAGTAAATTTAACCATTTCAATTTTTATTCTAATAATTATAGCAATAGTTCAAATAGTCATACCAAAATGTTTAGAAAGGAACAGATTAATCGATGTCATATTCGCTGACGTCAAACTTGAGGTCATTGACTCTCTCTACCTACTTTACTGGAATTTATTCATTTGCATGAATTCTTAAAATGCAGAAGGCTAACCAAATGAAAAGGTTCTGCCAATTTTAAATATCAAATTAGAAAAGGCTGGGTAAATCAAGATCACTGAATCCAAATTTGAAGTCAGTTTCTCTGTATCTGTTTTCGTTTAGGCTGTAGCCTCCATTACAGATGGAGGAATCAAAATTAAGAGGTCTAATATTTGAAGGTAGCTAACAGACAGAACATACCGCTGGACAAAAGAAATTAACGAAGCTGTCTTGTTCTCGCTCGATCTTAAATCCACATTATTCTCACCTAAGGAATATTACTGGTTTCTTGATTTTTGGTAAATTATACTATTTTAGAATTGCATTTCTTTAAGTAAACTTTTATCAGGCCGCATTGAGTGGACAAAGAAGCAATTTGTGAGTAGCAGAATAATGGTTCCAAAATACGAACTAAGCTAGCTGCATTCCTCCTGCTTCCTAAGGTAAGTTTTTTTTTTAATGAGGTTGGTGTATATTATTTCACCCAAATGCATCTAATGAAATGACTAAAATGTTTTTTTTTTTTTTTTCGATTTTGAAAGAAAATTATATTGCCGTAGATCAGGGTTTCTGAACGTGGAGTTGCGATGTTTCGAAATATCATGTTTTTATGGGTCGCAGGATAAAAAAGGTTGAGAAATGCTGGGCTAGGTAGAAAGCGAACCTATGATGCTCTGTGTAGAAAGTGCACCTAGCTAATCAAGCTAATAACCACGTCAGCAATCTTTTGTTATCCAACGATGCAACACATCAGCTTATTCTTATTGCTTGTATGCTTACACACTCATTTCGCTCAATTATGTTTCCCTCTTTTTCTGAATATGATTATATACCATCCTATTACGATTGATTAAAACATTACATAGTTGAAATAACCAGAAAAAAAATTACATCTATTTACAAAATACTTCTGTAAATATTTCATGTAACTGCCAAAGAAGGTTGAAAATGGGGAATGGCATGTGTGTGTATGTGATAAATATATATATATATATAATACACAGCCATATTCAATCCACTAGTGGATGAGGCCTCTCCCGGAGGGAGGAGGTGGTCTACTGCTCCCACGCTGACCAGACGTGTTGGGAGAGGAGAGCCGAAGCCCTCAACTGTGATCGCTACCTCTTTTTTCAGGTAGCTCCCCAATTGGCCTCACGACGCTGGGTGGACGCCGCACAGGCAACACCATCTGGAGTGCTCCCTTCGGGGAGAGGCCTCATCCACTAGTGGATTGAATATGGCTGTGATTTATTTTATTTATATATATATAGTAGCCTAGTCGCCTAGTCGGTATCGCGCTCGACTTCAGTGAGAGCGGTCCCGGGTTCGATTCCCAGTGGGGGTTCAAAAGTTTCGGTGTTGACCCAGCATCGTGAGAACAATTGGGGAGCTGCTGTGAATAAAAGACAGTGGCGATCACAGTGAGAGCTTCGGTTCTCCTCTCCCAACACGTCTGGTCAGCGTGGGAGCAGTAGACCAACTCCTCCCTTCGGAGAGAGGCCTCATCCTGTAGTGGATTGAATATGGCTGTGAATTATATATATATATATTAAAGAAAAGTATATATATATATATATATATATATATATATATATATATACTTTTCTTTAATATTGATACATCTATGTAACACCGACATAGATGACGGAGCTACGTAGAAAAAGTATCATGTAGTTAAAAAATTGGCGTCTGTGACAAAGGTTTGAACCAACTTCGTCAGCTTTATGAACAAAAAGAAAGAAAAAGAGAATTAACACGTCGCTATAACCACGGCTACGGATCATTAAGGTAGAACAAGCTTCGAGCTTAACTCTTGTTCAAATGTCAACTAAATAAAAAATATATAAAGCGCCTTTATCTTTAATTTTCCGTGTTTCATGTATCTATGATCTAATCTTCCATTTAATGCTATTTCCCTAGATTCTATACATATGAAAACTATATCTTATAATTTGGTAAAAGTTTTTAAAAAGGAGTTTAACGTCCCAAGTGAGAATAAGCAACACTTCATCGCTACTGATTACGAACGTGCTGATATCGCTGTATTAAATTTATTTTATGATCAATAATCGTTAAAGAATAACTTTCTTCAATTTATTTAACCACACAGAATGCTTGTCAGTATAGGCTAGTAGATTTTCTTAAAATCTATTTATTGCTTCTAGGTGGCATATGCTTAGACCGGAGAAGTTAGTAGCTGTAGAAACTGGCGTAACTAGTAAATCAATATTTGAAAACAGGAGAGTGGATACTCATGTTTTGCGACGTTGCCACATAATTCATATCAGAACTTAGTTTTTTATAGATCAACAAGTGGGTTTTATAAAAAATGTAATAAATAACAAATAAATAGATTACGACAAAGAAAATTGAATCTGTTTTGTACACTAACTTATCTGTTGATGAATGGCTTATTCCTAACACGTTTCTTACAGTGGAAAACATTTAATTTTGTAACTTAAGCTTTTGCAAGAGACCGCTCATTTTATCACTGGCTGAGTGTACTAAAGAATCTATTTGTGCAAAGCTCATGATTGAGGAATACAGCTGTCAGGAGATGGATATACTTATCTATAATTTGTCGTTAGTTCTACTACGATGTGATGAAATGCATCTAAGCATGTTGAACTCCTTAATTGTAACCTATATTCAAATAGAATTATTGAACACAACTATGAATGTGTTCTGCTAAGATTATGTTATTGTTGGTCGAGATAGTACTTTTTGGTGATGTTGCGTTAACTTTGAGCGCCTTGAACTCCGAAAATAGACAGATTGGCAAAATAATTCCTTTTTGACCTTCGTTCTTTGGGACATAGATGTCCAATATGGTCTGATCTCCCTCAATCTCACCCTCCAGCACGGAGTTCATCATCGATCTTCATCCAACGTCCTCTCCAGAATGGAGTTCGCCATCGATCTTCACTCAACCTCTCCCTCCAGGACGGAGAGTGTAGGCAAATGAGGGTGAGGTCAAACCTCTGGAGAACCAAATCCGAAGGTTGACCATCTCTGCTTTGCGATATGTGGTGATCCTATTTTCAATCTGTCCACCATAAAGGTAACTTTGTTAGTAGAATAGGTTACAACTGTTTCTTTACAAATGCTTACCTCATTCAACAATCTGTTAAAATAGACTTTAAAAACTTTTAACTCTATCTTAAAGATTACGTTTGAGACTGCTGGAGACTTACTTCATTTCTCTACCGTTCATAATGGTAATAAACTGTATTTATTTATTTTTTAAAAAAATGACCTATGTTAGTGAAAAGAGGAAATTGATCATGGTACATATTACTCTGTTTGGTTTAGTGGACAGTTAGTTAACGATATTATCCTAATTTGAGCAAACCATTCTTGGATGAGTTCCATTTTCCGACAATTACCTGGCCACCCACTTATTTATCAGTTTGTGTTTAAAAAAAAAAACATTTTTTTGTTGAAACTGAAGAATAGGCGTCGCCTTTTATTCTTCTTTTGTATTTCTGTTTCTTCCTTTTATCTCTTCGTATCCGTAAAGAGTTACAAAAGATACCAACAAACATCAGAGGTTTCTCTTGTAAGTAACGACTTCCGACGACCTATGACCTCTCGTTAGAGTTAGTCTACGTCTCATTCGGCCTCAGTTGTGTTATTTTGTTCTCCCCAAGAGTTCCTTTCGTGGTTTCTCTTTCTTTTCTTCTTTTCATTTGTTTTTATTTTACTTTTATCTCGGCTCACGATTTTCCGTTAAATTCCTCTAGCCGTACATCAACTTCTTCGTTCTCCTAACCCTTTCTTTTCCTTTACCGAATGAAAGGAAAAAGAAGTCTTTCTCGAGGTAGCAGTCATATATCAGTGCTGTTTCCAAGCTTCGTATTCAAACATTCTTTTTTGGTTCCCAATCTTAGTTCTAGAATTGTTTCTGGTATTGCTTTAGCATTTGTATGATTCTTCTGTGTTATGCTTACTTTTTCCTTCCATTATTTTTGGATCGGTTGTGTACAGTAGCGACGGAAAAATGTTCAATTTCTCATCTTTGAAGAATGCAGCAAGACGATGTTTGTGATAACAAATATACGCAAGTTAAGAGTATTGGTTGGACACAGTTCTCTCAGATCTCTTTCTGTGTGAGTGATTCCGGGTTCAAAACTGATAGGGTGTTCATTAGTTCAGAACTCACTTCATCGAAAATGTCCTGTTTTTAGCAATCACAAGCTCGTTTAGAATGTTAGGTAGGATTGAAGTTAGAATTCGAGAATAAGTGAGTTTGTTAAGTGACAACATTCTTCGATGAGCTTAATTATGACACATATGCAGCTACAATTGAATATTATACACTAAGACCGAAAGAAACACAGGACGAGAAACATTTCTAAGTCTCAACAACTGAAAAAAGTTATAATACTGGACAAATATTTAAATGAAGATATTTCTACCTTCTGTTTGAGACATATATTATTTATTTATTTATATAACAACGACAATAACAACAAGGGTAGGACTTCATAAGGAATCAGACTTGACTTTATTCAAGGTACCATTACGTTATTTGCCGGGAAAAAAGGAAAATATTTTACCTATCGGGTTATCCCATAAGTAATGTTATATGTGTGATGACCGCTGCAATGACACCATCTGACGAGCTAATAGTGAAATAGACGGCACGTGCCATAGCTGAGTCATATAGGGCACTTGTGTAAAGCAGTTTGTAGAAGGAGAACGGTATACTCCACGTTTAGGAAGTGTGGCTTGTGCTTGATTTTGGCAGTGTCGGGGGACCACATACGGTATGTCATGCTGTATGAATTTCACCAGGGACATCGAGCCAGAACAACGGCACGAAACAAAGTATACTGTCAGGGTGCTGTGGATGTGCGAAAGTGCCAGAGCGTTCCAGAGGTTTCGATCTGGGGACACCAGCCTCACCAATAAAGCCACGAGAAGGGAGACCTGTGCAGCTGGACAACGATGACTTGCGAGCAACAGTGAAAGCAAATCCAATGCAAACTGTTGAAGAACTAGCCAGCGAACTCCATGTCACCCATCCGAGCGTTTATCGTCATCTACAGGATCTTGGGTACGCTTAGAAACTCGGAAAATATATACTAAATGCGTTAACATCTCAACAGAAGCAGCAGCGAGTTGGCATCTGCAGTTCCCTGCTCACCCGTCATAGATGTGAGCCATTTCCGAACATAATTGTGACAGGGAATGAAAAGTGGATCCTCTACCACAATATTACATTCAAACGGCAGTGGATACTTAAAGGAGTGGAAACTATGTCAAAAAGGATTTCCACTCCTGCAAATGATGCTGAGTGTTTAGTGGGATATCCGTGGAATAATCCATTTTGAGCTCTTACCACCAACTAGGCCATCAATACAGATGTCTACTTTCAGCAGTTTGAACGCCTACGAATTGCATAGTTTGAGAAACGTCCTGTTCTGGAAAATCTTAAGGGTGATAACGCGCGCTCACACAAGGCAAGAAGGATCTATGCTAAGATCGAGAAAGATGGTTGGGAGAAACTTTCCCCTGCAGAATTTTCACCAGATCTTGCACTAACAAACTATTTTTTTTCTGTAAAGCAGGCTGTACAACCACCTTTCCGAAAAAAAAACTTAAAATGAGGATGACGTGTCAACGAAAAGTGACCCAGTTCTTTGCTTGCAAAACCGGTGACTTCTTGCGGGGATTCAGCAACTGGTTGATATATGATAGAGTATTGTGGAGTCCGATGGAGACTATTTTTCTAACTAGTGGTAGTGTTCCAGTCTTTTCTCCGCGTTGCAAAAAATACGACATTACTTATGGATAAGCTGATATAAATAAATATAATTATGGTATAGTAATCAAATATAATATAGGATTATGAGTTATTTACCACAAGAAGAAATACACAGAAAAGTAACCGTTTTTTTTGTGTTTTTCTTGGGTTCATAAATATTTCGGTATGTAACAATCACCTATTTTCCTTGCTTGTAAGCTGATAATCATCAATCGCCTCATTACGTCGCCCGTCATGAAAGATTCTGAAAGAATCCTGATGAAATTACGTAAGTCAACCAAAGTTTTCATAAAGTAATATTCAGTGGCGATTTCGACCTACAAGAAACTACTTACTTGTTCAGTGTTTTGTTTTCCCAATCCATATATTGTTTTTCTGGCGTCCAAGAAAAGAAAACTAAATATTAAACTCATCAACTAAACCTACAAATAAGTAAATTTGGAGACAATTGAAAAAAATACACGGGAAAAATAATGATTTTGGATAAAAGTAGAGCTACAATAACTTTGCTAGTCATTAATGACACAAAATGTCGGAGAATGAGTGAAAATAACATTACAGGGTTGACAAATATCGCATTTTGAATAAGTATGTATGGGGAAGAAATACAGGAGTGTGAAATTAAAACCTTGCTTTCAGAATTACATTAATTATTTATCGCCGGTGTTTTACAAATAGAAATGCTATGATCAAATAGGGAAAGAGAACGATTGCCTGAGGTACTCAGAGAGAGGCAGATTTTACTTGTGACTGTCGGCGTTTGACTTGTGACTATAGATTTGAAACTATATAGTTATAAATACACTAAATTCTCTATCAATGTGCTCATTGTATTATTTCTAATTCCACATATAACTGCTATTTACTTGAGACGCATTTTACTGAGCCCACGTATATCGTCAACTTGCTTAAAGATTTTTAAATATGAAGACCAAATTCATAGAAATGACTGAAAAGTCAATTTTTAGTATTCAAAAGATATTTAATATGGTAATTCAGATCTAAAACACTTTTATATTTAGAACGAACATCTCCTTCTTCAGATAGCCACTAACTTGTTTGAGTGTTGCTGAATGATGCAAAGTTTTGGACTCTGAAAAGTTTTCATCTGCAAATTTCGATAAATCTAAATGTATATTAAAAATGACAAATACAGAAGCAGAATCTTAAGAAATTAAAATAGTTTAGAAAAGAACGATAAACGTAGAGCTGTTTAACTAGATATTAATATAAGTACAATTTATGTGCTTAAGTCTATATTGCTTCCTTCAGTATCACGAGAAATTTCACTCCTGTCTCTGATCATAAGAGAAACACGTCTCTAACTTCAGTAGATCATCTTTACAACTCCAGTTTGTTTCGCATTTTCATAGCAATAAGGCCAGAGGGAAGAAAATTGCACGTTATGAATTCATATGAGATTATCTTTACGAATTCATCAGCTCATTAGAACCTCCTCCCCTTATGGCGAGCTAATTAGCCTATCCTTCAAACCATCCCTCCATACACTCACTCAACAGAAACCCATTACGAAGTACGAAATAACTCTACGCAGCACACGTGGAATAAATGAAGAGTCTTATGATGTATGCGAACTGTTAATAGGACTTTTGAGACCAGAAAACTCAATTCACTAGCTTCGTTTTACCCGCAGGAAGAAGCGAACCAAAAGAGAAAAATAATAATGAAAAAGGTCTTGTAGAACTCCTCTAAGTAGTTCCAAGTAACTGGAGCAGTTTTGCTAAGTGATTTTCACGTTAGGTATTCCAGGCAAGAAGTCTTGTCTACAAGCAGAAGAACCAGCCAGCTGTAAAAATACTAGTTTCAAAAAAATACTAATTTATCTGTTAAAATTATTCTATTCTTAAATTTACAAATTTCATTTTGTCTGTAGAAATGTGAAGCTTATGTCAATATGTATTATGGACGTAAAGAGACTTGTTTCATTAATATTGTTTAATTCATACCAACCCAGAAGAATGTTCTTCAATGTAGCTTTACCTGTTGGAGGGAAAAATATAGTATTATGAACACCTGTTAGAAATGTACAGAACAAAATTTCCAGATAAGGAGGGAATAGTGTATAAATAGATACGGTGAATATATTCTTGCAAAAATAAAGATGTTTAAATTGATTACCTTACTTACCTTGATCCTCTATTATGAAAATGCTTTTTGTATCAAGTAAAGGCGTGAAGATGTTTATGATGCAATTAGGAGATGATAGACTAAAGTTTGGTTTTACTCAGTATTCATAAAAAATTGAGGATGGCAGAGCCAAAAATGCTTTAGAGACAGAAGCGTAACCCGGATGACAGAGTTGCTTTAAACAGAACATTTAAGACTGACAATCTAAGACTTTGCATCTATAAAGTGGAAACATAGAATTACGTTTTCTCATTTTTATATTCATAATTTAAAAGATATATTTTCTTTTCAAAGAGAAATGAAGCGAAAAGTCACCTGCATAGTTGTTCTCATGAGAAGAGAGAAAATAACAATATCTGCTTAAAATTCGAAATCCTAGTTTTGGAAACTAACTCTTGATAAAGATAATTATTTACGTTAGTAAGTAATGAATTAAAACTATTGTTGTTTTACAAATACACTTAGGATTGAGGAATTCCATGATGTTTATTACTTTCAAATTTCGTTATAAAATTACGTTATAGCATTTAATCACAAAAGTAGTCTTCATTATAAAAAGAAATATAATATTTTCAACAACTGGAGAAAGGTTAAATGTAGTTAAACTGCATTTGGGTCTCATAAGCAAGTGTAAGATCCTTCTTTTTATTATATCCCTGCTCTTGTGTGCAGTAGGTACTGTAGATGTTGCATAGATTGTGCTAGCCCAGTGATATAAAACAGGTTTCTTCTATTTTGGGGATTTAGTTGTCAAGTATTTCTTGCATTTAATATAAATTGAAGTGGAATAATTGTCTGTCCTGTATAGTGCTGCATGTAAGCTTGTAAAGGTGCATAATGCATATGTTACTGCATATTTTTTTGCAGTGTATGGTCTCCTAAAGTGGAAGCACTGAGATATGAATTAATGATGTATACTGCTTGACTTCGAAACTTTTACGTTCTTGTTGACTCAAAAGATTTGTTAAAGAAGTATTACTTACTCTCATATGCTAGTCCGAATTATTTCTTGTGTTTATAAATAACTACAGTAGACTACCATTCTGTAAGAATCGTATGGTTATGTAGTATGATTACAAATACACGACTTGTATTGTGCACATGTTGTTGGCTCGTCCTACAGAAACGCTACTCGGTGTTTGGTTCACTCATTTGCCTAGGATAATAGTTTACATTTTTAAGTTAAATTCTTACAGTGGTGCAGTGTCTTAAGAGATTTTGTTATAAGTAACAAAGGTTGGAAGTAAGGCGAATGCAAATTTTTCTTGAGCCCTTCGATTCATGACAAGTGAAGATAGAACTTTAAATACAAATGTTTGAGTATAACTGTCGTGCGTACACTTTAACATGTTCACACATAACGTTAACAATATACCTACATCCAGTGTAATAAGTGGTGGCTCGTGACACAAATATACGTTATGTACTACCAAAAATGTTCATCCATTAACACACTCCCACAAGCCTTGTCCTTTAACTTTTAATTTGGATTTCGGGGCTTAGACAGCTTACCGATAGTGTCATTGTCTGATGATAGATGATGTTGACTAGCTTTCTGAATGGAGGCCCAAGTTAATACTTATTAACTAATATTTAGTTAATGTATATCAAAATAACATGTAAAATGAAACTTCTCCTACTTCACCTGACGACCTGCCACTGGTAAAATCTACGGTTGCAACGAAGTTCTGGCAAAAATTTCAGCAAATTTCAAACTTTCTACAATTTTGAAACTAAAATTTAAAAATGTTAAGAGCTGCTTAATTGTCACTATTTACATGGGAAGCACTTAGATTGTATTCATATTCAAGTATAGAGAAAAGAAAATCTCAATCTAATTATTTAATGCGGTTGTCTAGAGACCAACCTCATATTAATCTACAAAAGGTTTTCAATTTGTTTAGGTTTATCCACACTTTTAGATTTTTAAAAAAATGTGTCAAAAAAGCAATATCGCCCTTTTGTGAAGTGAGAAAAATAGTATTTAGGGAATTCTGTGATATGATGATGTGATAAGCGTTTCAAATACTTACATTTAGTTCAAAATGT
>JAGDQP010018836.1:0-10353 GCA_022664845.1 Lepisma saccharinum
GAATCGCAACAAAAGCGACCCATTTCTGAAGCGGTTGGTGACTGGTGATGAAAAGTGGATCACTTACGACAACGTCACGCGAAAACGGTCGTGGTCGAAGCGCGGTGCGCCGGCGTAAACGGTGCCCAAGCCAGGAAGGTTTTGCTGTGTTTGGTGGGATTGGCAGGGAATTATGTACTATGAGCTGCTCCCCTACGGCCAAACCCTTAACTCGGAACTATACTGTCAACAATTGGACCGTCTGAAGGCAGCAATCGCCCAGCTTTGGCCAATAGGAGAGGCACTGTGTTCCACCAGAACAACGCCAGGCCACACACATCGATAGTGACTCGCCAGAAGCTTGGTTGGGAAGTTCTTATGCATCCACCTTATAGTCCGGACTTGGCACCGAGTGATTACCATCTGTTTCTGTCCATGGCGAACACGTTTGCTGGTGAAAAATTCGCTTCAAGAGAGGCTTGTGAAAATCGACTGTCTCAATTTTTTGCCAATAGGGACAAGGGCTTCTATGAGAGAGGCATCATGATATTACCTTCCAAATGGCAACACGTTATCGAACAAAACGGCGCATATGTGACCTAAATCGGATCATTCTAACTATGGTAAGTCAAGCCTTCAATGTCATGCAAAAATAATGGATTAGTTTTTACTACACCAGATATATAGTTTTCTGAATATGTGATGTTCACAACACTGTAACACGTTTCTGTTATATATTAGGATTAGAATTAATTGCCCAACTCAATGCACCGAAGTGATAAAACTATTATTATTATTACGCTGTTACTTCAACGAAAGAAACAAAAACTTTATTTGATGTTTATGTTGCAAGTGTAAATCTGTGAGCAATCTTGAAATTGAGTGATGCGTTAAATTAATATATCGTGATAAATTTGTACCTCTAAAAGTAAAAAGGACGTTGGAAGACTGCAGATAGATTGAGATTGAGTGTCTAGGTTAAATGTGATACGTGTTTACAAGCATGGAGCCACTATTGGAACTGAAGAGAAGAAGGAATGTATCATATGCCAGGAAATAAGGACTGACACTTTTGTCAATGCAAGTGAGAAAAAATGTGTGCATTACTTGCGGCAGTAAGTGCTAGACGTGAACTAAAGGACTCAAAATGTGAAGTAATTGAACGTGTAAGTAATCCTGTGCAATCTGAACGTAAGCAGTCATTGATTTGGCATAAATATTGCTATGCTCAATTCACAATGGTAAAATAAACAGGTTGCAGAAAAAAATTCAGAACTTCCATCAACGAGTAAGTCAAGTGTTTAATATTCTCGAAGTGATTCAGAGTTACGAAGTTTTACTCTTCCCATGAACTGGAAAAACTGTTATGCCAGAATCCTAAGCACATTTAATACAAGTAACAGAATACTTGAGTTAGCGAAATATCATCCTACGTTAAGTGTCAGATCTCATAGCAACAGAAGGTAAGTAGCACCCAAATTGTTACAACCGATTTTTGAAGAATACTTCCAAAACAAAAAAAAAATTGTGTAGCGAGTGACTTTATGTGGCTTAGTGACGAAATAAAAACCTGTGCTAAACAGGGCCATATACTTAAACTATGTGAAGTGAGGGATCGTTACTGCAAACTGGCAGAACAAACTGAACAGCCGGTGCCAAACTCATTTCTTACAAGATTGCAAACATTCAAAGAAAAGCTCACTCCCTTCGTTGATGATATCGATGAATTTATTGTGCTTTATGATCAACCAGCAGCAGAAAGGCAAATTCTACTTATACCAATTAAATTCCGCCATCTGGCCATTACTAATCAGATAGTCAGAGCAGAATGATTTTCAATTTACAATACCAACTTACAAACCTGATAATGAGGATGATGCAACACAGTATGCTGTTTGGCAAAAAGGTTCTCCGTCCAACATTATTCTTAGTGATGGAGTACCAAGCAAACATACAACGTTGTATGAGATATCAGCTATATATCCTGTCAATATTATAGGAACCTCTAGCGATCCATTCTTCAGTGAATATATTGAAGAAGAATGGTTTATTGAAAATAACGACTCCCCACAAATATTGAAGGCACTGGCAACCGATATGGCTTTATACTGAGGTAAAATACAAATCCAATGATAAACTGTTTATGCTTTTAATGTTAATCTTAGCCATCAATACAAAGATCAAAAAACCATGATCAACATGAACTCTTTCCAACGGACTATTAGCGAAAGGCTTGTTTATTCGGTTTATTTGACATTGATGCACAGATCGAACATCTGTCTACCCATTCAATAATTTCCGCCTCGATTCCTGGCCACCAAACAATATCTTTAATCAGTAGAATTATCTTCTCTGTCCATATATGTTGCTCATGCAATTGCCTTAAATATTCAACTCCCACCATCTTCCACATTTAATAAATATCTTTTTGCAAAAAAAGATTTCATTTCTGTTTTTTTTTTTTTTTTTTTTTTTCTCCAACCATTCGCGCATAATCAATTAATTACCTTCTGACATAATTGATCGTCTTTAGTACACTTGATCTGATCCCACCGTAAAGGTTTATCATAAATTGATGCCACATACTCAGCAGATATTAAGGCATCTCCGGTCTCTTCTTTCAAAGGTAATCTACAAAGACAATCTGCTACCTCCACTTTCTTAGAATATACTATCTCATAATCATATGATGACATGAACAAAACCCAACGCTGTAATCTGTATTCGGGATCTCATTATGCGAAAAAATCATCTTAAAATTAATTGAATCAGTTAATATAGTGAATTTCCTACCATAAACATAGTTATGAAACTTCTTTAGTGCAAAAAATTACACCTAAACCTTCACGTTCAAACTGTGCATACCTAGATTCAGCTTCAGACAAGGTAGCGGATGCATAACAGATTGGAATCAATTTCCCCCGTACCTTATTATACAATACAGCTACGACTCTATATTGACAAGCATCAGCCATTATCACAATATCAGCTAAAGGATTAAATGGTTGTAAAATTCTAGCCTGCTGTAATTTTTTTTTATTTTTTTTTTCCTCAAACTATTTCGCGTGTATGGCTGCCCAAACCCAGGTCACGTCTTTCCTTAACTTGAACAAAGATTGTATCTTGGCTGACAAATTTGGTATGTGCCTGTGATAAAATTGTACCATGTCCAAAAAAGATTTCAGGTGTGTAGTATTTGTGGGAGGAGGACAATTCAAAATTGGTTCTAATTTTTTGGTGGATACTTTTATTCCATCTTCACTGATTTCATGTCCTAGATACGATATAGAGCGGTCAAAAAATTGACTCCTCTCCCATCTGACTTCTACATTATAATCTCGAAATTTTATCAATACCTTCATCAATGTTACTAGACAATCCTGTTCATCAACACCATGTATTAACACACCGTTCATATAACTCAGTTTTATCAATGCCCCTAAGCATATCATCCATAAAACGTTGAAATATTTATGTCGAACTGTGTAGCCCAAAGGTAGAGACGTTTCTGAAGAATAAACCCCACGGTGTATTGATGCCCAGATATTTTTTTTTAGAAGGATGTACCTCCGATTGAAGATAAGCTTATCTTAAATCAAGTCACAAAACACCTTGCCCATCTAACTTGTTCAAAATGTCGTATATTCGTGGTAAGGGGTATACTTTCTCCGTCACCTTGTTAAGTGTAATTTTCAAATCTAAGCATAGCCTTACATTATTATTATTATTATTATTTTTTTAAACAATAACTGCGTAGCCCATTCCGAATATTCTATCGGCACTAAAACTTCTTGCTTTTGCAAACTTCTGTTCCACCTTATGTCTTAAGTTGAAATTGTACCTCATACTCACGACGAAAAATGGAACTTCATTCTCCTTCACCGGTATATGAACCAAATAATTTTAAATAGGAGTATTAATATCTTGTTCAAAAAACGTCCTTAAATTCCTCTCGTATTCTATCTATTAATTGCGCTTTCAAACTAAAACTGTCTGGAATGGTGTTAATTTCCAATTTCTCTTCCTCACCGAAAATTCTAGTTTTCGAAAAAGGCCACAATATATCCGTCCATGATCTTCCTAAAATTGGCAGCTTCAGAGATTCTTCTTGAACTATTATGGGTAGCAATACCGATCGATCCTTTAATGTCACTAGTCTCAAACTGACCTACTACCTTCAATTTCTGGTATCCCGCTGCCTTAAGATTGCAACTTACTTTCTTAAGCTTCAAATGTTTGAAATATTTAACGTAGTATATTCGATCTATTACTGTTAAAGCAGCGCCGGTATCTATTTCAAACACTGTTTCAATATTATCGCATTTTAACTGCCTGATTATTATGAGCCATCGCAATTACTTAATACAGTTCAATCTCATGGTTGCGTGAATACATACCACTATTTTCGTATAGGGTGTATGGTCACCCCGAGCAGCGATCCAAGATTGACAACAACGCGGCATACTGCAAACAAGTGCAGAGAGATGATGTTGCGGCAGTACCTCGCGTTGTTCATGCAGAGCTATCCTGAGAGCATCAAGTGACTTGGATGGCCGTGGTCGCGAAGCAACCTCCTTGTTAGGATATCCCAGACATGTTCAATTGGGTTGAGACCCGGTCAACGTGCCGGCCAGTTCAGAAGGTCAGTATTGTCGCTTTCCAAAAATTCGTCCACCAATGCAATTGTATGAGGGCGAGCATTGTCATCCATCAAGGGAAAATTTTCATTTACATGTCACCAAAACTCCCTCGCATATACTGCCAAGGTCTCGTGGTGATACCTAGTAGCAGTTAAGCCTTGTCCATTGATCCTTGTGATTTCGTGTAGAGGCGTTCGTCCAGTGCTGCTATTGTCGGCACACTCCATCACCCCTGGAATGATTACGTTCGATGACGTTGGAAGGAATATGTCTTGTTGTCTGTTTTCTCCAGATAAGGCACCGTCGAAAATCTGACTGGAGGTAACCGCGACTAATCACTGAATAATGCGAACGGCCAATCTTCATCTGTCCAATGGACGTGAATTAGTCCATTGCAGACGATTCCTTGAGCAACTTTCAAAGACGCACACACACACACTACTAGTCTCCTTTGTTACTGTCCTCTTTCCCGTAGCCTTCTATAGACAGTTTTGCTAGGTATCGGCCTTCGTTGAAGCTGCGAGGTCCGATTCCAGTTGACGGGTGGTACTCTGATTGTGGATTTCGGCGTTTATCCACAAATAACAATCTTCCCTCGCAGATTTAATTCTTCGGTGTCCTTGGCAGGCCTTCAGGATATGTCTCCAGTGTCAATAAACTGTTTCCACAGGTGATTAACTACTGATTTACTCTGACCATGTGACTACTTCATTCTGTCACTGTCCAATTTCAAGTCTACCAATGGCTCTCTAGCGTAAAACCTCATTTAACCGTATTCTCCCAGTCATTTCTAGACTGTTCAATATCATCTGTACTTCACAAGCACTGATAAGCAACATTTTCGTCTACTTTAGTGGACGTCGTTTCACCAGCCTGGAGCTGCAGTCACTTGCTGTACTAACGCCATCCCTTCGTTTCTACGGTTAACAATGTGTGTGTACACTAGAATGGATAGTCATGTTTCCGACCATCCATGGATATGATACGAGATTTTAGAACTATTATTTATAACTTTTCACAAATATTGCTTTAATTTTGGACACTAGAGTATTTATTTATTTGTGCAGTGTAAAAAAGTTAAACATTCGTCAGAACTTTTGTCCATACCTGTACTATGGACCAGAGTCCTGCCCTTACTACCCCCCGGAACACGCTTTCCGAGGAACGTTATCTATGAATGACGGGCTTAGACCATAACTGTCTGTCCAATACACAAATAGTTTTTTTTTTAAAAATACTATTACCGTTCACCTCCCTATATATTCAGTTGAACTTTTTTTTTTCATGTATTTTAATTTTAACCATTGTTCTGGCTGAATGTACTGAAAATGTTTTCTTATTTTAGTGGTTATCCAGCCTACTTGGGCGCTAGACTGGCCTCGTTCTACGAACGTGCTGGACGTGTAAAATGTCTTGGTAACCCTGAAAGAGAGGGTTCCGTAAGCATCGTGGGAGCAGTTTCTCCACCTGGTGGTGACTTCTCTGATCCTGTTACATCAGCTACATTGGGCATTGTTCAGGTGTTCTGGGGTCTAGATAAAAAGTTAGCCCAGAGAAAACATTTTCCATCTATTAATTGGTTGATCTCATACAGGTAAGTATTCAGCATAATTTGGTATCTAAATAATACTTTTATCTGTATTCGGTGTATATACATGCGGTAACTGTAACATTAATTATTTACGTAAACACATGATTAAAAAAACAGTAGTAGTGAACTTTCGCCGATGAAGTATGTATTGCATTTAGTTCAACTACGAATTTATATGGTTAAAATTCCAAGGATGAAAATAAATGGAGTTCAGGTTTGCTTTAATTTAACTTGATGGCATAATGGTAACTCTAACCCGTTATCTCTGCATTTTCAACACTTTTCCTTCCAGAATCCTATCCCGAAATTACACACTGAACAGTTGTCAATTGTTCCACGCGCCATACAGCAGTCAACTTTTCTCCAAACGATGCGCCGTCCGCTATATCGCTACTGTCGTCCTAGTCTTTTGTTTAACCCACGTGTCTCGCTCTCCTGTACAGAAAGTCCACGGTATTAGTACCGAAATATTGCAAGTACTCTACATATTAGTGTTTGTATGTTCGCCTATGTAACAAGAGCTGTAAGTAAATCCCTTTCTTCTTATCATAAATTTACCTCAAATTGTCTTTCCGGCTTTCCTTTGTAATATATATTACATTTATATATATATATATCATATTCAGCCGTTTTCTATCCACTGCTGGATGAAGGCCTCCCCAATTTCTTCCCACCTATCTCGGTAAGCTGCTATCCTCATCCATGTAGCTCCTGAAAAACGCTTGATTTCATCTACTCATCTTGCATTTGGACGTCATCTCGGTCGTTTCTTTTCTCTAGGAATCTAATGTAGTACATTTGTCCATCTTCCATCTGTTAGTCTAGTTATGTGACCGGCCTATCTCCACTTAATCTTCTTCGCAGTCTTGATTATATCTTATACTTTTGTTTGTGCGCGAATCCATTCATTTGTCTTCTTGTCCTCCTGGTTATTTCTAGCGTGCATCTGTCCATTGCTCTTTGTGACTATCTTTTGAGTTGTTTGCGCATTCAATGTCCAAGTTTCACAACTCAAGCAACCCGACTCTGAAGAGAGGTCTTCCCGAGAAAATACGTGAAATTTTAATAGAAAAGAAAAGATTTGTACTTAACGTAATATTTTGACGAAAATCACATACACAGTTACACACACAACACTATAAAGTCACTTATAATTTTCGGATGTATCAGTCTTCAGTAGTAACAATAAAAAAGTTCGCTTAACACACGTTACACAATTTAAACTGATAGAAAAACGTGGTGGACGAACATCGAAAACAGTTGACAACTTTCTGCGCGTGCACAAGTACTCTTGGTAAACTGATTTTGGAAATGATGTTGTGTGTTGAAAATTGAGCTGGGTACAATAAAAAAAAGATTTAAAAAGATACTAAGTAAGGAAAACGTAGTCAGGAAAGTAGAATACAGTATAGAAAACGCAGTCTGAAAGTGGGATATAGTATAGAAAACGTACCCCGAAAAAATTTCAGGTATGGTATAGTAGGCAACACAATGAAAAGGGAGTAGGTTGCTTAGTATAAAAAACGCAAATATGAATGGGCAGGGTAGAAGTGTGGGTGTAGACGAGGAGAGAAAGAAAAAATTACTGCAGGTATAGACCAGGTTTCAGTTTAGCATTCAAGCCTTGGGTGAAAACTCCTTCCCAGAGACGTGTGGATGTGTTTGTGGTGGGGCAATATGGTATGGATTACATCTATACGAAATTGTCATCGAAGTCAGTGTTGTGCCGTTGCGTGTGTGTAGACACTCGCGAGTCGGGTCTGTTGGTGGCGAGTATTGACACGGAAATTAAAAAAAAAAAAACACCCGTTACCCCCGCATAGAATGCCGGGCATATGTGTGTGTGTGTGTGTGTGTGTGTGTGTGTGTGTGTGCGCGCGCGCGCAAGGTAGGATATATATGACGTTTGAGGTTTACAGGCTCCTTCGGGATGTAGAGTGAAGTTGCCATGTTGATAGAGATAGATTGAGACATAATAAGAATGGGACAAATTTTACATGTAGCGCTGTTACATTTGTGGACAGGAACTGAAGGTAAATGGGACTAAGGGTTAGTGTGGACCAGGATGTTTCTAAGATCGGGAGGAGGCTGAAAAACTAATCTCAGCTTGATGGGAAACACAGATCTGATATCGTGGTCAGATTAGAATATATGGAAGTGAGAATGCAGAATTTATTTGATCTTGGTAAGTTTAGGACGAAATTGTGATTCAGGTTGGTGTGGAAGTAGGAGCAGTGGTGTGTGTGGCTGCACGTCGAATTTGTTTGGTTACGAGGTTCGATTGACTAGAGCCTCCTGGAGGCGTTGGTTGTAGGTTTCGGTTGCGGAGGTGGTGTAATTCAGGCGTTCTCCTCAGGACATGGAAGAAGGGTATAGCTCATTTAGTGTGGTAAGGATGGGAACTTGAATAATATAAGTATTGCATGTGGTTGGTTGGTTGGTTTTATATGAACAGAAATGGTAAGGGTGTTTTTTTTACCAAGTGGTGTCTACATCAAGGAATGTAACTTTAGTGTTTGAGATGGACCAAGTGAATTGGACGACACGGAACTGGTTCAGCTGTTCTAGATGCAATACTTTCATTATTCAAATTCCCATCCTTACCACCAAAAAAACTATACCCTTCTCCCTTGCCCTCAGAGGACAACGCCTAAATTCCACCACCTCCGCAACCGAAACCTACAACCAACTCTTCCAGGAGGCGCTAGTCAACCGAGGCTACCCACTTAACCTCGTAACCAAACAAATTCGACATGCAGTCACACACACTTCCAACACCAACCCGAATCGTCCATCCTTAATCACACAGTTTCGTCCTAAAGTTACAAAGATCAAACAAATTCTGCATTCGCGTTTCCATATACTCTAATCTGACACCGATACCAAATCTGTCTTTCCCACCAAGCTGAGATTAGTTTCAGCATCCTCCCAATCTTAGAAACATCCTGGTCCACACTAACTCTTAGTCCCATTTGCCGTCAGTTCCCGCCCACAAAGGTAACAGCGCTATATGTAATTTGTCCCATCCTTATTACGTCTCCATCTATCTCTATCAACACAGCCAATGGCAACTTCACTCTACATCCCAAAGAGCCTGTCAAACTTCAAACGTCATATATATCCTAACTTGCACACACTGCCCGGCATTCTATGTGGGAGGAAGACAGGTGATACTTTAAATCCCCGAGTCAATAATCGCCACCAACAGACCCGATTCGCCAGTATCGACAGTCTACACACAAGCAATTTGCACAACACTGATTACGATGATAATTTCCGTGTAGCTGTAATCGATACCATATTCCCCACCACAAACACATCCACACGTTATCTCTGGGAAGGAGCTTTCATTCAGGACTTGAATGCTAAACTGAAACCTGGTCTAAACCTGCAGTAGCTTCTTTTTCTTCTCTTCTCGTCTACAGCCACACTTCCCCTTCTACCCCACATTTTTTTTTTCTATACAGACTCCACTTTTTGTGATTTACTCAGCAACCTACTCCCTTTTTGAGTTTCCTACTGTACCATATCCCACTATTTCGGGGTACGTTTTGTATACTAAATCTCACTTTTTTTTCGCGTATGTTTTCTGTATTATATCCCACTTCTGCGATTTCTATACTGGATTCCACTTTTCTGACGGTTTACCTTACTGAGTCCCAGTTTTTTTATTGTACTAACTTAATTTTCGACACAAAACACCATTTCCAAAGTCTCTTTCCTATATGAGTACTTGTGCACGCGCAGAACAACGTCAATTGTTTTTGATGTGGTCGTCCGCACGTTGTTTTTCAATCAGTTTAAATTGTGAACGTGTGTTAAGCGAAGTTATTTCTCTATTACTGAAGACTGATGTTACGTAAGTACAAATCCTTTCCTTTCTGTTAAAATTTCACCTAATATATATGGTGTAGTAAAAAGTAATCCATTATTTTTGCATGACATTGAAGGCTTGACTTACCATAGTTAGAATGATCCGATTTAGGTAACATATGCGCAGTTTTGTTCGATAACGTGTTGGCATTTGGAAGGTAATATCATGATGCCTCTCTCATAGAAGCCCTTGTCCCTATTGGCAAAAAATTGAGACAGTCGATTTTCACAAGCCTCTCTTGAAGCGAATTTTTCACCAGCAAACGTGTT
>JAGDQP010018836.1:18277-35868 GCA_022664845.1 Lepisma saccharinum
GAAGAAATTAAACTCAAAGCAGAAAAAGTAATATTAAGACTAATCTAATAAAACCAACACTATAAAAAGAAAATAGAATTCTTCCACTAGCCATAATTATCAAAAGAACAATTCATACACTCAATAGCACTAAAGAGTAAGATAAATTATCAAACCAAAAATTATACCCTAAACACCACGGGTAGTCTCGTACAACCATTAACAATTAACAAAAAAAAAATTTTAACAAACTCTGAACAACTCATCATATTTTTCCTATAGATCCTAACAGGATTAAAAATACTATAAATATTAAATATTTTAAGATTGTAGTACAATCAAATACTCCAAGTCCAAGCAATCATTACCATGTCTACGAACAATAGAAACAAAGACAGAAGACAAGCCTAGACTACCCTCGCAAACACACAAGGTCAAAAATAAAAGTCGAAAGGAAATTTCAGTATAAAATTCCCTCAATCTTAGAAAAAGCATAAAAAATATACTCAAAACAATCATTCCCAAGCTAAGAAGAATTATCAGTAAATGCTTTCGCTGAGAAACAAAACATCAAACACTTATAATAACAAGCAAAAGAGAACAAATAAGATAAATTAATATTGACATAAGCTTTCATAATTTAATAAAAATAATGGTCTTGTAAATCATAAATGGGTCAATTTTTTGCCCTGAAAGCATCAAGAGAAAATATTAACATCCATCTTCAGTCCCCAAGACTAATATTTTTATTAAACTACCTCCTGACTCTTGATATCAAATTAACAATAATCTTATTACAAATTCTAATATTACTAACCTTTCTCTTCACCCAGTTAACTTCCCCCTTATCAATAGGACTTACCTTAATAATTAATACAATTATTACATCATTAATAATTGTCACCCTCTCAGAATCCCCTTGATTTTCCTAGTATTCCTCGGCGGCATATTAGTACTGTTCACTAATGTAACTAGATTAGCCTCGAATAAAATATTCCGTTTCAACACCAAAACAATAATCCTAGCACCAATCATTGTTATAATTATTGCAATTATAAGAGCAGACCCCTACTTGACCGCAAACCCCCATCTCTTTCAAGACTCACTACAAACATTCCTTGAACAAGAAATTCCATCAATAAAATTCTACAATAAATCAATAGCTACCATTACATTAATTCTAGCAACATACCTTTTCATTACTCTTATTGCAGTAGTAAAAGTAACAAACCTACAACAAGGACCCCTCCGACCTAACAAATCTTATGTCAGGACCAATACAAAAACATCCCCTACTCATAATTGCTAATAACGCCCTAATTAACCTCCCAGCCCCCCTCAGTATTTCTTATTGATGAAATGTTGGTTCATTATTAGGCCTTTGCTTAATTATTCAAATTATTACTGGGCTATTCCTAGCTATACACTAACTTCAAGAGTTGAACTAGCATTTGATAGTCATACATATTAGGGGCTGTAAACTTCATTACAAATGTAATTAATATACGAATACCAGGAATAACGATAGAACGAGTACCCTTATTTGTTTGATCCGTCATAATTACAGCTATTTTACTGCTTTCCCTCCCAGTTTTAGCTGGAGCTATCACAATATTATTGACAGACCGAAATCTTAAAATATCTCCTTCTTCGACCCGACCGGAGGAGTAGACCCCATTCTATATCAACACCTCTTCTGATTTTTTGGTCACCCGGAAGTTTACATTTTAATTCTGTCAGGGTTTGGTATAATTTCCCATATTGTTACCCAAGAAAGAGGTAAAAAGGAAACATTTGGTGACCTAGGTATAATTTATGCAATACTAGTAATTGGATTCATGATTTATTGTATGAACTCATCACATATTTAGAGTAGGAATAGACTTAGATACACGAGCCTATTTTACAGCAGTCACGATAATTATTGCAGTCCCCACAGGAATTAGTCTTGATGAATCGCAACTCTTCATGGAACACAAATTAACTATTCACCCCCGACACTTTGAACACTAGGATTCATTTTCCTATTTACTGTAGGAGGCCTAACAGGAGTAATATTAGCCAATTCATCAATAGATATCGTATTACACGACACTTACTATGTCGTAGCCCATTTTCATTATGTTCTCTCCATAGGAGCAGTATTTGCAATTATAGCAGGAATTATTCACCGATTCCCCCTTTTTAGAGGCACATCCCTTAACCCCCACTGATTAAAAATCCAATTTATTATATTTCTAGGAGTAAACATCACATTTTTTCCTCAACACTTCGTAGGCTTAAGAAGCATACCGCGACGATACTGACTACCCAGACGCATATATAACATGGAACATAGTATTAAGCGTAGGCTCCCTTTTATCACTAATTGCAGTTCTTATACTAGTATTCATTGTATGAGAAGCTTTCGCAAGCTCACGTTCAATTCTATAAAGAGAACCAAGAAAGTTTTGTCGCTTTTTGTGGAAGTCTGTGTTCAATTAGCCCTCACACCGTGAGTTGAATGCGAATGGAGATCAGGCGAAGGTCAGTTGTTGGTGTGGGTATAGCCAACATACTACCTGGTTGTGGCAATTCAGTTACACCGTGAACGTGCGGAAGGACAGAGTGAACATGGGACCTCCACAGAGCGTCATAAGGGCGTGTATGCTGTACGAGTTCAAACGGGTCAAACTCAGCTGCAGCGGGCGGAAGATATGCCAGGCCTTTGGTGAGTGTATCGTGACTACGCGGACAATGCAGCGGTGGTTTACCAAGTTTAAGGACGGTGACGAAACACTCGAAGACGCACCACGTGCAGGAAGACCAACACAGGTACCAAATGAAGATCTTCAGGCAGCAATTGAGGCGAACAGTTGCCAGACATGTGAGGAACTGGGACTACAATTCAGTGTGAGTGGAGAAACCATTCGGCAGCACCTCCAACTTGGGAAGCACTACAAGTTGGGTCGATGGGTCCCACATGATTTGACTGTGTTTCTTTGCTGTCTCGTTTGAGGAAGGAACCATTTCTGAACAGGGTGTTGACATGTGATGAGAAGTGGGTCCTGTACGAAGCTCCACGGCGCCGTCATCATTGGTTAGCATCCCATGAACCGGTTCCAAAACAGCCGAAACCAGCACTTCACCAGAAGGTCCTCCTGTGTGTTTGGTGGACTGCTCGCGGCATCGTGCATCGGAACCTGCTACCAGCTGGTCAGAGCATCAATGCAACTGTGTACTGTCAGCAGTTGAGCCGTGTTCAAGGAAAACACTTCTGAATCGCAAAGGGGCCTTCCTGTTACAGGACAACGCTAAGCCCCACGTGGCTCGAATGACCCAGGACACCATTCTACGCCTTGGATGGGAAACACTATTGCATCCGCCGTACTCACCGGACATTGCACCGTCCGATTTTCACCTGTTCCATTCCTTGGACAATCACCTTAGAGGACGCCAGTTCAGATCCCTAGTAGATTTGCAAAATGCACTTGATACCTTCTTCGCTTCACGGCCCACCAAGTTCTACCGCGATGGAATCCATGGCCTTCCAGAACGTTGGCAGAAGGTCGACGATGTTGATGGGGACTATTTTTGATCTTCCAGGTACGTCTTAGGTGGCATATCGATGTTCGAAGGTGGTGGGTGAAAAAGCGACAGAACTTTCTTGCTTACCTTATATTTCCTGATCAGCAATCAGCTTCCGTAGAATATCAAAATGTACCCCCGGCCGAACATAGTTACGCAGAGATCCTTTTTAACTATTTAATATTAATATCTAAGATGGCAGATAAGTGCATTGGACCTAAGACCCAGAAACAAGACCCACCTCTGTCTTTCTTAGAAATGGCTACCTGAAACAAATTAGGCTTACAAGATGCTAGATCTCCAATCATACAACAAATAACCTTCTTTCGTGATCATACCATACTTATTATTATAATAATTACAGTACTTGTAGGCTACCTATTAATTTCTATTATATTTAACAAATTTACCAATCGATACCTATTAGAAGGCCAAATCATAGAAACTATCTGGACAATTCTTCCAGCAATTATACTAATTTTCATCGCCCTTCCATCATTACGTCTTCTCTATATAATTGATTAAATCAATCAACCCTCCCCTAAAAGTAATTGGCCATCAATGATACTGTTACGAATACTTAGACTTCGCCCCCACAGAATTTGACTCATATAATCCCAATCAATTAAATAAAAATAATAATAATAATAATAAAAAAAAAATTCTACTTCTAGATGTAGACAACTGAGTAATTCTACCAATCAACACATTCGAATACTAATCAACTTTGCGGAACACATTCAAAATACAGCTTTGAAAATAGTTAAATTTGGTAATAAAATCACAACACTTGCCAAAACAAAATTTGGACTTCCCTTAAAATCTATAAAATTGTATAACCTGATCATAAAATCTATATTGAGCAAGCGTATGAGCACACAGGTTGAAAGAAAACAAGAAGTTAGCAGAAAAACTTAATAGTGCACAAAGATCAGTCCTGTTACGCATGTCGTGAGCCTAGAGGACCACGCACGGGGTGGCGCTAAATACTGTTCTAGGGATCGCTCCACTGCATTTAGAGGTTCTGCACTGCACTACACTGCATATAGATCAAGCCCTATATTGGCTAAAAAAAGAACTACCTAGTGAGAGCCACGGAGGTCTTGGTAGTGATGCCTGAATCTAGACAACATGTTGAAGTAATTATGAATTGGCAAACATATTGGGATTAAAGTGGAAAATCCAGAAGATTATTCGGCGTCATTAACGAAATCACCGATCGTATACAATAGAATAATTGGAATCCTAGCAGGGGAGCTGGCCTTTTCTAAACGGTCATGGGCCTTACTTGAACACACTCCATGAGTTGGGTTTGGTGGATGCCCCGGAGTGTGACTGTGGACATATTTCTACGCCCGAACACGTGGTCCTCGAGTGCCCGGTGAATGGAGTGGATGCAGAGGGCAAAACAATTCAACTGATTGAGGACTGGCGCATGGAATTACGGAACCTAAGCATCAGGGAAATTATGGAGAATGAGAAAAGAATCACCCTGGATTCGCTTGCGAATAAAATATCTCATATTTGCTGGAGAAGATACATTAATGGAGATTAAGACTGAGCGGCACAGTGACAGTGTGGAAGGAACATGAGAAACACAACTCTCGTACTTGTATTTAGAACTTTCGCTATCGTCTTTTTCGTGTGTCGTGTAGTGGAATTCGTGTGCGTTTAGTTCGAATGCTTGCGTGGATAATTCGTTTGTCGGACAGGAGATGGCCAATCAAAATCGTTAGTAACAAGCAAACTTTGTGGATTTTCCGGCTCTTCAACGGTCTTGATTCGAAAAATCCCCAGAACGACACGCGTGGCGTGATCGTGTGTGTTATGAATAAATTTAGTTGGAAACAATATAAAATGCGCCCCCAGAACAGCTGCCACCGAAAGGTTGGGACAGCATAAAAGCTCTGGATGACAGACAATTCTAAATGTTTTTTCTACGCGTGTGAATAAGTGAATTCGTGTGTGAAGAGTAAGCGGAGTGTTGGTGCGATGTGGCGAAGATAGAAGATGAGTCGTCCCCGGACCAGCCCCAATCACAGGATATGGAGGAAAAAATCCCGCTGCCGGGGGCCCAAATCGGATAGACCAATTCCCCATCGATGGATGGATGGATGAATGAATGAATGAATGTGTTCTATTTGGTGTTCTTTCTTTATATATATATATAATGGGGATTAAAATAGCTGGGAACTAAGTTGCATATTGGGTTTGGAGGGCTTAGTTTTAGTTTTACGAAATATATTAAAATATGAAATATCAATTGTATGTAAAGTAATAAGGAGTGAGGAGACGTGCTAATACATTACAAGGAATCTTTGAGATTAGTTACATAGAGGTTAGGAATAGGAATAATAACAATATAATAGGATATTTAAACAGCAATAAACGTTAATGTGTGAATGCGAGTGAAATAAGATAATTATAAACTGGGAAACAAATATATATATATATATCAGCAGACCGAGATATGTGGAAAGAAAAGGGGGAGGCCTTCATCCAGCAGTGGATAGAAAACTGCTGAATATGATGATATATATATCGACTCAAGATGGCTTCTTCTTTTTCTGAAAATCCAGACTGCTCAGGCGGACCAGTGGCAGTCCGCTCCTCTCTTCAAAAAGAAAAAGATATATAAAACTATAAAAATTGAAAATACTGTACTGCTCAAGTATTTAATGAATTATACTGAAGAAAAGATACAATAAAGTAATATACCCCCCCCCCCCCCAACTCGCGGAAATAAGGCCCAGGTTTGTCCACCGGGAACTGGGCCATTAGAATACATCCCCCAACCCTCCCAGCTTTTTTTCCTTATCTATAATGTGCAATCAGGTCCTATCGACTCCATGTCTCGACGCCGAGCAGGGAGAGACATTCGGGGGATGGCCTACCCCAATCTTGTGGAGAATCCATTTCAGATTCGTTGTACCCCTCCGGCACTCGAAACAAACAAAACGCAGTGTGTAGCACTGTTAATATACCATGTTTCTGTACTTACAGGTGCGGATTCTGGCATTGCGCATGATTTTGGGGTTGTTTTCTGAAGTGACTCCCATTTTGAAATGTAAACTTTTGGGAACTACATTTGACTTTAGACATGATTTAAGAAAAAATATATCTAGCGACAGAAGCATGATTTTAGATCTGCGGCTTTCGTACTTGCGCAATTTCGTCGTTGTGTTGGGCTGAAAACTTTTAATGAAAGTCATGATGCACTGAAGACTAAACGAATGTTAATTGGTACTTACCGGCGTTGATAAGTAGTCTTCAGATGATGTTTCTTCTCTCCTAACGTTTTGGGAGCTTATGCTGTTCCCATGATCATAGAAAAAAACGCCTAGATATTTGTTGAAACAAGTGAAGAAGATAAAGGAAAGGAACTGTACTTAACTCGTCTTGTACTTCCTGGTAAAAAGGTGAAACAGTGGAGCCAGATACGTGATTGGTGAAGGGGTTAAAATTGACATGGTAAAATAACCAAAAGTAGAACACTGCGACTGCAGGTTAAATTGCTATAACATGTGAACAGATATGAAGGAAACTGTTTCACATATCTGGCTCCAGTGTCATACTCCTTGTCATCTGGAAATAACTTCGTTAGTAGTAAATTTGTGGTGTCGGCCCAATTCATTGGGTATTCTCCGTTACCTTCTTTTAAAATTAATTTGGGATGTTCTTAGTTTTAATTTTATTTATTACTATTTTATATGGCATTCCCCATGGATCCAGACAGATTTTTCTCCACAAAGCTGTTCCAGGTTGTTTTCTTTAATTCTTTTTCGTATTTTTATTGTATTTGTCTATATTTTTCTAATCTTATGGTCGTAAGTAATCTCCGGCCGCTCTGTAACTCTTCCTTTCTGCTTCGTTTTCTCTCTTTAACCTCTCCAAACTTTTTCCCAGAAGGGTGTCCTTTTTATTTTTGGTGCTGATATTTTAATCGCCACCTGTGTGGTCATTTCGATGTTTATTGCTAGATTGTCTATATTACAGTTCTCTATTTGTGGTAATTTTAAGTTTAGTTTAAATTTATTCCAGTTAATTTTGTTTATATTGTATTTTGGTTTATCGTATTCCGTTGTGTGCTTCTATCTGGAAGCGAATAGCGTTGTGTGCGCTCACAGTTTCGTCCGTAATTTAATTTACTACTTTTTTTCTTGCCAGTGTAACATCTATATTTGTTACACTGCCCTACCCCTAAACGATGGTGACATTGCGTCTGTTTATAACTTGTATGTTCTGATGATTTATAAAGTCTTCAAATAGCACGCCACCTTCATCTTTAAATAGTTTGCCACCTAGACAATAAGGCCTAACGGTTCAAAAATGAGGTCACCATCAGAAGGCCATGTAGAGTTCCATAGGATAAATTTTAGTAATTTGTTCACGCATTTTCTGTTAAAATGTGAAGCTAAATAAGCCACATACATACTTAGAAATAAATGATTGTTTCTCTACTGCAGTGTTACACAGTTGTCATAAATTTATGTAATCATATCAGTTTCTAAACGTTTAAGGATTATGTAGTAGTAGCATCATGTAAAAGCTTTCTATTGATAGAAGATTTTATATTTAAGATCTGTTTCCAATCAAATTATTTCAAAAGTAATACTACCTCTAATTTTTTTATTCTTTAATTAATGTAGGAGTTATTTAAATTAAACTTACAATTAATACGTGGTCCTAGAGGCAGAAAAATAGTAATTAAGATATAGTTGACTACGAAGTTGTAGCAGATTGTGGCAAAATGCTCCAGAAAGATAACATTGCGGCACTAAATAGGTTGGACTCAAAATCTCTCGCGCGTCATTCTGTCACTTACCATATTTTAGGTTAGGCTCATATAATAGTTCAGGTAGTAACTTAAAGTAGTTGCTTCAAGTTTACTTTCTTGCCTTTGTGTTAGGTATGGGGGAAGTTGGGTTAAGGCAGGTCATTATGCCATTCGGGAAAGTACATAGTCTGTTCTAATAAAACGTACATGTAAAACAATAATTCAAATCGAAAATATTTGGTAAACAAAAGACAGTAAACCTAATTCTTTATAAGACAGTAAATTATCTACTTTTAATAATTTGGAAAATTTTAAACTTTCGGTTAAGGCTAATTAAGTGAGTTACTTTCAGCTGTCTTTAAGTTTACTTGATATTAGGTTAGGCTAAATTATATTATATTTTTACAGTATGTTCCTCAATTAGAGAGAATCATGAAACTTATAATGTAGGGATACCTTTTTCCTTTTCGGGTTATAAGTATTTCACAATTCCGACTCCTTTCTGCGAGTAACTGTGATGCGATTCTGTTGCAGCATGTCACAAAATCGATTCACCGTTACGTAGAGCAATGAGTCGTAACTGTGAAGTGCCTATAATCCTAAAAGGAAAGAAGGTAGACGTGCATTCAGAATTCTCATAATTCATCGAACTTCAGTGTGTGTAAAGACTCCAGAATTTATGTAGTTTTCTAGATTTCATAATAAACTCACCCAATCTAATCTCACCTAACATTTAAGCTAAAATAGAAACTGATGAAAATAACTGATTTATAGGTATTAAGTTAAACTTAGTATTACTCTAACTTAGTCCTCACACAATAACATGGGTTGAACAATTCGGGGCAACATCTGAAGATGCTTTTTCCTTGATTTTAACATTTTAATCATCCTTTTTGCCACCATCACTTATTGCCGATTACAAACTTGCTCCGGTTGTGAAAAGGCTACATTTAGTACACTTTTTACTTATTCACTGTATTACTAAGGGCTCGTTTTCATGAAAGCTTACGTTGCTTACGATTTGGGTGAATAGCCAATTGAAATACGTGTTACACGGGGGGATCTTAAAACACGCGTTTCAATTTACTACTCACCCAAATTGCAAGCAACGCAAGCTTTCATGAAAATGAGCCGTAATTCCCTTATTGTAATTGTATTGACTGGTTGAAATGGCCAATTTGGCCGGAACCATTCCTCGTAAAGAGGAGCCCGAATAAAATAAAATAGTAGTGAATCGTAACTATAAACCGTGTAGCGTTCTGTATTTGTTCCCAGATTGTCCAAAACAGCGAAGGTCAGGTTTTTGTTAGTTGATCTAAACTAAAATTAAGTTATTTGCTGGGTTTATGATTTAATTCGTTA
This sequence comes from Lepisma saccharinum, assembly GCA_022664845.1. Taxonomy (NCBI): domain Eukaryota; kingdom Metazoa; phylum Arthropoda; class Insecta; order Zygentoma; family Lepismatidae; genus Lepisma; species Lepisma saccharinum. Next base: position 27,963 of record JAGDQP010018836.1, read on the forward strand.
TAAATCTGATCCAAAAGCATTTCTGGGATAGGAGTGGTTCGTCAGTCGGGGGAGTATGTAAAGTCTACCTTGACATTACGTATATTGCCTAAACATACTTGAAAACTACTCAACATAAAACTATATTTGAGTTAAGGGACTGACTGTGAGTGTATGCTTGCATGTTGCAATGGCTGGAACGATCCAAATTGACCACATTGAACGGGAATTATTTAGAATAGTTTCTTTGTTTATACATCACTGACTTCAGGTTTTGTAAAATTAGGTTAAAGTATCTGCTTACTAGAGAAACTCCAACTGAACTGTTAGGTGCAAGCTATACTCAAATCGTGTATGATAGTGAGAACTGTTTCTTAGTGGCCGGTATAAAATGTCTAAAAGCAATAAATAAAATTAAAATGTATTTATTGGTGGGAACGACACCATTATACGAACCCAAACTACTAATTCAGTCATCAGTAACTATATATTGCTACGTTTATTTCAGTAATGATACGTGAACTACATTAAACGTATTATTTAGCATGACACCAAACAAACGCAATACCTATATTTATACTTACTCAAATATAAGCGGAAATTAAATTTTCCTTTGATATTGAGCTTTTCTAACGATGTAGTAAGTTAACATACTTAGGAAAAGAGAATAAATTAATTTTCTGTTATTTTATTGAACTTTTGTTACAAAGTTGAACATAACATTTTTATTAACCATGTTTATTTATCTATTCTCATTATAAGTAAGAAAGAATATTCCATAAATTACGATATAGAAACACACATTTCGTACATCCCACGGTTTCGTTGATACTCTATCTTGGCCTCCTTCATCCGTGTTCGGACTGTGCTACAGCGGAGACTTTGCATTTAGATCTCCTACGATTAAAATGTTCTCATTATTAAATTTATTAAGTGTAACTTCCAATTTGTGTATAAAGTTTAGACTAGGGAGGGAGAACTGACTCATATATATATATATATATATATATATATATATATATGATTAATTTGTTTATAAGTCAATTCCATGCATTGGACCCATCTGTCACTGTTTTCCGCATGCACCAGTACTTCCAGTTGTTTGTTGTACAAAATGAACGCCACCATTAGGTTTTCGTCGCCCGGAAGCACAATCTGTGCGTCAGTCTGTATTCCCAAGAGTTTTCTCTTACAAGTGTATGGTTCTTGTATGCATGCTATGTCCACACTTAAGAATAAGTGTGGACATATACTTCCATATATGTTCACACTTATTCCCAAGTGTGGATGTTCTAACAACATTCTCAGCTCATTGCAGGCGAGTTTCGAACGATCCGCATTGAGCTGCACTACGTGCAGCATAGTTATGGTTGTCTAGTGAGAACATAGCATGTTGGAAACTTTTCTCCAGGATTGAATGCTATCCGACCGTACGCAATCACGAACTGCTAGTAGACGTTAAGTTGGAATGTTTCTTCCCTCCTACTAAAGATTTGGTCTATCAGGATCTGAGGCGATTCCATTTGACCTAAGATTAATTTTGTCGACTTGTATAGTAAAAAAAAAAATGTTATGCTTTTTCCATAGGGATGCATCAATCTTACAACAATCCTTAGGGTAGCCGTTAGCGTGTTGTTGGGTTCCTCCAATCCTGAGATTGAAATCCAGATGCAAATGTTGATATATAGTATTTGGTGTAAATTTTGGTTTTGTTTTATTCTCTGTCGGATCTCCCTTTTTTTCATCTGATTGAGTTGTTGCGGTTTTACTCTCGTCGGAAGGCGGCCGGGGGTCCTCATTCTATCGTTTCGATTTTTCTTCTGTAGTTTGGAAATCTAGGCCCTTCAGTTTGAACTTTTTCTTCTTACCTTAGGTGACTGTTCCTATCATAAGGAATAATAAAAAAAATAAGTAGCACTCGGTTATGACCCCGTGGCATAGTAAGCAGAGACACGGACTACAAATCAGAAGATCCTAGGTTCGAATCACGCTGCAGACAGCTACAGATTTTTCAAACTATATCTGAAGACAAGCGGAGCACTCCCGCAACGTTCGTACTACGTATGTATACCAAGAACAACTGAAAAGTAGCCAGAAAGCGTACATAACACCTATTCGACATCCACATGGAGTCCATGTAGATGGACATTGTAGCTACGCTTCGATACGTGATGTCATGTTGGAAAAATGGCGGATACAATTCTCACGTAAAAATGAATGCTTTCTTTGTTGTTTCCCCACAATTTATAGAAATGAAAGAAGAGGAATATATATATATATATATATATATATATACACACACATTTTGACACTGTTTGAAATTTTAACCTTTTGGTTCGCGTGTTAAGAATACCTTCTTATACGAATCCTCCATTTTGAAAAACGCACATGAAAATGTCACACCAAAATCAAGATGTCTACCCAAGTTTTTCTTAACTTCTTAAAAGTGTGAAACAAATTCGCAGTCAAACTTTCTTCGGGGGTATAGGGTGGATCCTGTACTAAAAGGATTACATCAATACTTTGTGCTTTTATAAGAGTATCAGACCGTCATTCGAGGGGACCGGGCTTCAAATTCCCTTATAGAGGAGTTTTTCACTTCATCAATTTTACCAGGTCTGATATTTAGATAAAGGCTGCTGCAATTACTCTTTCCAAATGCTCTTGACGCACAAAAATACCAATGGAGAACTAAAGTCTTGACACCACATCCGGTTGGTTTCCATAGCAACGGCGGAAACCGTCTAAACAAACAGTAAGTTTTATGGCAGAAAGATAGAAAATCAGTTGTGTAAGCAATGTCTTAATATTTTTCGAACTGTTAATTATTTCGGTGACGTGCGGAAACTAACTGAAAGAGTAGAAAATGCTGTGGAGTCCAAATATGTACATTTCCTTACATATGACCGAGATATGACGCACATACGAGAGAAAATGCAGGTTAGTACCAACGAACAATAAATATAATAAGTTGAGGTAGTAGCTAATTTTTATTACGGTAATTTATGTTTATACGAAACCATATATACAAAGGCACTATTACCTTTCGAAATCTTTAATTAGCTGTACTTTATATACTTTACCAATTCGCTGTATATAGGGTACAAGGGGTTCATTTTAGCACTATATATTTTCTTGAGTGTGTGTCCTTAACTATAACTAAATTAGCAACTTCCGTTTAAACTTCCTTAGATATAATTACCCCCTTTCTTTAACATTAGGAACTCAATAATCAACGATGAATTATCTTCAATCAGATCAACGTATTCAGAATTGCGTTCAATGACATTGCGAGGAATTTGTTTATTTACGTAATAGGCTTTTTCCGCTTCCTTTTCTAGTTTCAGTTCTTTGGAAGTAGATAGAATCCAACACGTATCTCTTCCATTGTGATGATTACAATCTGGCACAAAGCACAAAACCATAACGAGTTGTTGAATATCGAACAGTACTTAACCTACTGCTAAACACCCGTTTGTTTAGACTAACATGGCGGGTTACCATGGCAACCTGCCGGATCTGACGTAAGACTTTAGTCCCCCATTCTTCATCTCTAACAGATTTGTTTGTTCCAGGCGAATATTGTGCGAATAATTCGGCAGTGTTCCAATTAAAATAATCTGAGGTAAATCGTAAACGCCATACCAATTCGAGACTCACCTAACATAAATAGAGATGGTTTTATTTTGCCGGATAGTGACAATGAATTCCCTAAAGGAAACCTTTGTGCAATTTGTCCGGTTTCAAAGTCAAGATATAGCTCTCAAAATAGTAACTATAGACCAATAACTAGTCTTTCAGCCCCAGCAAAGATTTTTAAGCATATAGCATTTTTTTCACATATGAAACCAGTTATCTTCCCCTATCAACATAATATATATCAATTGCTACTAATCTTGTAAAAACTTTTTTTGATCAACCATACTAGACAGCAGAGGACGAATTAACGTAATTTATGCAAATTTGAAAAAGCTTTTGATTTGGTTAATCACGACGTTCTCGCAAATGAACTACCTTACATTAATGTATCTTAGCTTCTGAAACTTAACTTACCTTAAACCGAGCCGCCGTTGCTGAGTGGTAGAGCGTTAGCGTAGCATTCGGGAGCTCGAGGGTTCGATCCCAGCGGCGACCATCCTGACTGATGTTTTTCCAGAGTTTTTCTCAGGCAAATGTCGGGATGGTACCTTCACCCTGGCCAACACCTTCCCGAATCCCCTCCCCTATCCCGGCCTGAGCCTTAGATGCCTGAAGGCCATAAGTAAAATTCAATTTAATTAACTTACCTTAAAGATCACACTCATTATTAATTATTTAAAGGCACTAAATCTGGATAATATAGAACCATTTCTGGAGTTACTCAAGAGTTTAAATTGGGACCATTACTTTTCCTAGTGCTAATAAATTACTTGTATTAACTGATTTAGTTCACAACATACTCTTGTTTACAGGCGATTTAAAACCATATAGGAGCATGTAGTCGAAAGATAAAGGTACAATTACAATCAGATATAGAGAACCTAACAATTTGGTGCAGAATAAATAAATTGAATCTTGGCATACAACAAGGCAAAGAAGTAACTTTATTGTAAAATTACTACGCACTTTTCAGTACAAAATTGATGGAACTATTATAACAAGGGCAAAAATATACTAAGACTAAATTAGCTAAATTAATTTGTCAGTACCACTTGAATATTATTATTCGTGAAACAAAGAAATCAATTTTATTACGCAAATGGGTAAGGAATATAATTAAAGAAATGTTTATTAAAATTTATAATGCATATGTTAAATTAGAATTCGCATAAATTATTTGGTCTCCGTAAACGCAAGTACACACCGTCAAAAGTGCAAGAGATGTATTAAATATTTAAAATTGACGGTAGTTATCCTCAATTTGTGTCGTATGACAAGAATTTCGTGTAATATTCTGTCTCTAGGCAGGAGGAAAAAATGACATATCTTACTTTCCAAACATTTAAAGTGGTAAAATCTACTTTTCTACTTCCAAAATTATTTTTTTAAATTCCTGCAACAAAGTACAATGAATTAGCAAAGCTCATGGGATAGTCACCTAATATCTGGTCGGACCCCCTCTGACCCTGCGGAGCGCAGCGATACGGCGGGCGTGGAAGTGAGTCTGCAAGTCCATGGTACACTTCCGGAGACAGTTGACACCACACAGTCTTCAGAGCGAAAACCAATTCTGGCTTGTTCGTGGGTGAAGAATCCAGTGCACGGAGCCTGAGTTCAACGGCATCCCAGATATGCTCAAGGAGATTCATACCAGGGCTCCGGGGTGCCCAGCTCAGTCGTTGGACCTCCTCTGCATGCTCTTTGAACCATTCTCGGACGACATTTGAGTGATGTGGAGGCGCATTGTCATCTTGAAAGACAGTAAGATCGTCAGGGTGTTAAAAGGCTTAAAACTGCTGTAGAGGACCATTCAACGTGTCTTCCAGAACAACCAGAGGGCCCATTCCATGCCAGGAAAACTTGTCCGAGACCATGACTGATACTCCACCGCCCTCTTGGCATGCGAGATCCATTCCTTCATGAGGTCTGCACCACACAGTGCCTCCCATCGGCATGATCCAGTTGATACCGTGACTCGTCGGACCAGCTGACATTGCGCCACTGTTCCAGTGTCCATCCGAGATGGTTAGCAAATGCAAGCTGGAGTGGGGGGGCGACGGCTCCCATATCCGAGGGAACGCGTTCCGACGGATTGTCCACTTGAAAAAGTTTCTAGCGTGGACAGTGTTGAATTGGGCCGTGATTTCTCGCACTGTCGCCCTCCTGTCTGTTGACCATTCGTCCCACGTGTCGCCCGTTTCGGTCATTGAGGGTGGCTGGACGCCCGGTATACTATCTGTTGTGGAATATGACGCCTTCATCCACCTATTTTTGGTACACCCTGGACACAGTTGAACGTGTGAAGCCGAATTCCTGCAACACCGCCGAAATCGAATTTCCCATGCGTCGGGCATCTACCACCATTCCCCGTTCGAATTGAGTCAACTCACGACGACGTGGCATTTCACATAAATCATTCACACAGCTACTTCCTACAAGGTCTCACACACAACTGCAGCCGACGCGAAGCCCTCTAGGGTCAGTGAATGGAACACACGTGGTGTCCGCCCGCGAATCCGTAACCTGCTATCCCATGCGTTTTGCTAATTCAGTGTAAGGTCAAGGAGACAGTTATTTTTCAGCAGAAGGGGAAGAACAAAATTTGATTAACACCTAACCTTCCGTCTCTGTTTTAACTTTGATTTTTATTTTAGCCTTTTTTCCGTCTTCAAATTATTATTACTTTCTCCTCCCCTCTAATTCTTTACCCCTTTCTTTTAGGAAGCCTCTCACCTACTAGTAATCACCACACTTCCTTCTCCATTTGGTGTTTTCTTCGGCCCATTTATTCATTGTTCCGCTCCCATAACCTGGCCACACTGTTACCCAAATCTGTAGGTAACATGGAGACTCCTTAGCATCGGTCCCGTACCAGTCCTCTGTTCATTCTCTCTTCTATCATGTGAAAACACTTCTGCTTAACGTTGCCTCCTTTCTGTTGTGTTTGTGTATACCTGTCTTGGTATTCTATTATGTACGTACCTTTTTTACCATCTAATATATAAAAGGTTTCAAGCCAGAGAGTACTAACCCAGAGTCAATAAGGACGTCCCATTTCTGCGACGAACTGATAATCGCATCCTTATTGACTATGTGGGTTAGTCGTCTCTGGCTTGAAACCCTTCATATACACTTGTTAAGGTTCCTCCTTGCGCCCGCCCCAATTTTTTATATTCAAAATATTTCAAAATCTAATAGCAGTACCAGAATTTCGAACGTAATTCCCTGGCACTTACAAAACACTACGTAATACGACGTTATGGATTTCGAGATGTTAGCAATTGATGGACGCTGTAAAAAATTATAACCTAATTTAATTGAAGAATTAGTACTCATCAAAGGACAATATCTCTAGTCTTTGCCCATTGTATTTCATAATTTGTAAGCAGTAGTGAACTATGTTCGAAAACTTTTGATACTGCGATTAGGTTTTGAAATATTCTGAGAAATATGGAAAAAGTGGGGACGGGTGCGTGGAGGACTTTTAATGGAATTAATAATTTTGAGTACATGTTTGTAGTGACAGAACGTTGTAATTTGGCATCAACCCGTTATGATATATAAACAAGTTTGCAAAAATTGAATTTTAGAATGAGATGGTTAAACTAACTGGGGTGCTTCGGGGCTAGGGTATTTAGCATATTTAAGCCAAATTTGGTGCATGTATGTTACATGGTTAATAAGCCTTCGGAGAAGAGACTAACAGATTCATTTATATGTAGCATGATACAGCTAGATGCAATGGGTTCCTTTTCTCACCAGGGAACAGGATGTTACTAAACCGTAGTGTCACTTACCGTCAACTAGCTCAACTTCGTTGTGTCAACAATCAGAAAATTGCGAAGAACATGCAATATCACAAGCAGATAAATATATTTTATTTACTTGCAAAATTAGTACGAGTAGAAAAAAAGAAACAACGTTCAAAGCTGGTATACCAGCTCTCTAGTGCACAACCGCAATTAGCGTAACCAGCCATGTGTTGAATTACCAGAGTAGCTGAGAAAATAATTCGCGTGAGACTCGAGACGTAAATAAAAATCGTCTCTGAAACTACTGAATCAGGTCAGTATTTTATGTTTTAAGATTATTCTAATATATCTTCAGTACCAGCATAGATATTTTTTAGTCAATAACGTTTTTGAGATGATTGTCTTTCTCCTTATGTATTTTCTTCTTCTAGTAAGTACATGAGAGCATTGGATGACTTCTATGAAAAGAATTACCCCGAATTCGTACCTCTGCGTACAAAGGTCAAGGAAATTCTTCAGGAAGAGGAGGATCTGTC